>JAJLRB010002248.1:0-16913 GCA_020976825.1 Odocoileus hemionus
GGGATTGGCATTAATAAAGACTAGTTTATGATAATCTCTTACATCTGGGATGGTTAAGTGATATATTCGGGGCAAGAATGTAAGCAAACGTGGTATGTGTAACATATATGCACATGGGTTTATCTGAAGATCCATCTTAGACCATAAAGTCACTGGGTGAGTGAAGGCAAATATAAAAACAGGATGGAGGGAACCTGCCGTCTCTGAACCACCTTGGAGCACCAGTAGTCCTCGAACATTGCCTTGGATTTTTGCTCGAGAGAAAAATAAACATCTATATTGTTTAAGCAGTTGTACTTTGGATATCAGTCACTTGCAGCTGAACTTCCTGTTTTAAATTTGCAACTATCACAGCTATTTGAAAAAAGGATCATGTACCCCCCCTGGAACTTTTTCCTTCTCTCCTGCTTGGGATATCATTGCCTCTTAAGCAAATGCAAATCACCAGCTTAATATGAGTTGTAAAGGCACCCCAGCAAACTTTCTTTTGGTTTCATGTCTTCCTCAGATTTTTGGAGTGTATGCTATTTAAAGGAATAAAAGTAAACAAGCAATGCATAGGAATCAACAAAGAACAAAGATTTAGGAAAAGGGAGGTCCTACTCGTAAGATTTAAAAGCAGGATATGCATTTAGTTACTTAAAATCACCTGAATCCAGAGATGAGGCTTGGTGTCTGTATTTATTTAACTAAGACTACTTCAGCAGTCTATGCATTGACTAATATGTAGATTTTAAAAGCTAGTTTTGGGTTCCTCCTTTCAAAATCAAAGAATAAATATTTCTTTAGAAAAACAAACCTGGTTGACAATATGATTCTTAAAATCTGATTTTTATTAAGCTTTCCTTCATAAATTTTAATAGCATTAAAGATATTTAGTGAGTGAAGTTACTTTTAAATAAGTAGTTTAATTTAGCTATTTAACTATAAAAATGATTGCCAAAATATTATTTCATAACACTTTGGCAGTAAATACCAAGATTATAAAGAAGTTAATTTTCTGTAAATAAGATATTTTCTTCCTAGAACTCTTTGCTGGTAGGAAAAAGGATAGTAGTTGTATTCAGAAATATAAGTTTATATTCAAAATGAGATTATTAAATTGACATAGCCTTAATTTTATATGGTGTTTTAGAAAATTAATAATAAAAAAAAATAATTGGGCAAGAGTTTAGTGAGACCATCAGTGGAATAAAATAAAATATCCAGAAAGTAATACAAATTCACAAATGGACCTAATGTATATGATAAGGGGGAATTCAAAATGGTGGGCAAAAATAGACTTTTACAAGAAACAAATGGGTGTTGAAGCAGCTGGTCAGTCATCTGCAAAAAAAGTTGAGCCCTATCTCACAAGAGATGCTCAAGATTAAGTTCAGTGTATCATAGTATATATAAAAAGATGAAATATAAAAACACCTCAGATTTGGGTAAGATGTTCTTATTTCAAAATCCCTAAGAGTTATCAGTAGGTTTTTCATTTATTAACTGAAAGGAAACAAGATGATTGATGGCCACAGTTTTGGAATTTTCTGCTTTAATCTTTTAGTAATTAAAAATTATAATGAATTATTAATAAAAGACACCTTAGGAAACCCTAAGGAATAAAGGATTGAAAGGGGGACCACAGATGATGGACACAAGGAGGTCTCCTGGTATGAGAACATTAGTTGTTATGAGATTAAAAAATAATAAATATTAGAGATACCATTTTTTCAGATTCCAGTAAATTCTAAATTAGTATCACTCTGAATTATCTATTGTATAGACTCTGTCCTTACTGGTGACAGGAGTATAAGTTATTTCAGTTCATTGGAAGGGAACTTTTTTTTTCCATTTTTTTTTATTAGTTGGAGGCTAATTACTTTACAATTTTGTAGTGGTTTTTACCATACATTGACATGAGTCAGCCAGGGGATTTACAGGGGTTTCCCCCATCCCGATCCCCCTCCCACCTCCTCTCCATCCATCCCTCTGGGTCTTCCCAGTGCACCAGCCCTGAGCACTTGGTCTCATTGCTTCCAGCTGGGCTGGTGATCTGTTTCACCCTTGATAGTATACTTGTTTCAATGCTGTTCTCTAGAAAAGAGACACAGATGTACAGAACAACTTTTGGAAGGCAGCTTCTTTGGGAAAAGCTATCAGAATTATAATTCGTACTCTTTAAGCCAATAATTTGACTTTTACTATAAGGTTTATATTATAACCGCAATGTGTGGAATGATGTGTTAAGATTGTAAATTGCAGCATTTTTGTAACAGCAAAATATTATAAGCAACTTTAGTGTCCGTCAGTAGAGGAATGTTGAAAATAATATGGTTAATGGCAGCCCACTCAGTATTCTTGCCGGAAATCCATGGACAGAGTATCCTCCCTGTGGCTACCAGTCCATGGGGTCACTAAAGAGTCGGACATGACGGAGTACTAAGCCAGCACAGTACATATAAAAGGGAATGTTAAACAGCTATAAAAAGAGAATAAGGAAGTTCTTTATATCTGACATGAAAATCTATAAGGTATTTTAGTAAATGAAGAAAGCTAGGTTTAATAATATAACATATGTATGCTTCATATGTTAAAGAGTTGGGAGGAGTTTAATTAGTCATATTTGCCTGTATTACTTTTAAAAAGTCTCTAAAACGACACAGACTGTTGGCAGTGTGCATGTGTATGTTCTTGTGTGCATAACATGGATGGAAGTGGATGGGTTAGGGTGGACCCAGTTGCCTTTGTACAATGAGAAAAAAGTAGAACTGTTTCCTCTGGAACTTCTATTTCTGTCTCTTAAAAATTTTTTCTGGTATGCTGATTTTGTTAGTACCAGACATTTGGGCAGCCATTTTTTGAAAAATTTTAATGAAAATAGATAATAGAAGGATTTTCTTTTTTGCGGGGGAAGGTGGGGGGAAAATCCTAGGGTAGCTTTTTATTCTAGAAGTTTTTCTTTTAGGAAATTTAACTTAGCCTTTAGTTCATTTATGATTTTTGATATAATAATTGAAATACTTACATTAAAAATGTTTGATTTTGTTAAGATCATTTTGTAACTTTTTTTCGGGTAAAATTTTTATTACTCATTAAGAAAGTGATATAGCTTGATGGGTGTACCTCTTAATTATTTTTTTTTTTTTACTTTGAACCATGTGAGCTCAAATATATGATTTTATGAAAATATGTTGTAATGAAAAAAATACACAATTACACATTC
The DNA here is from genome assembly GCA_020976825.1 of Odocoileus hemionus. Classification (NCBI taxonomy): domain Eukaryota; kingdom Metazoa; phylum Chordata; class Mammalia; order Artiodactyla; family Cervidae; genus Odocoileus; species Odocoileus hemionus. The sequence continues at coordinate 3,209 of JAJLRB010002248.1, forward strand.
ACTATCACTCTCTTTTACTAAAATGTTTTATAAATAGTTTTTATACATATTTAAGTTAATATGTATGTTTATATGATATATAATGGTAGGTATTTAGCATATAGATGTTATATATTTATATGTATATCACAAAGTATTTATATATAAAATTTTGTAATTAATGATTGTATGTCCATGTAGGTTTCTGGGCATGTTATGTATGTGTTAGGAAAAAAGGATAGAAGGAATTTGACCAGATTGTGGTATCTCTTAGTGTTAGGATTTCAGATGATTTTTGAAATATTTTCTTTATAAGCATTTGTATTTTTTCACTTTTTATATTATAAAAAATTTGGGTTGATAAATGTTTTAATATTTTTTTCTTTAGAATTTTTTACTGAAGTCCTTTTTTTTTTCTCCATGAAAAGAGTTTTTCAGCTTATATCTTTAATGGATTACCGGATTGCCTCAGTGTTCTAATGAGAAAATAGACTTGCAATTCTGTGGTTCTTGGATCAGTTTCGTAAAACAATGTTGGTGATCAACTTAAAAGAACCTCAAAGGTGGGTTTTTTTACTAGAGATTAAAAACTAGTATGATTGAAGAAAAGATGTTCACATGTAACACCTCTAAGCTGAATGATATTTTTTGAGCAGTTTCCACATAAAAAATTAATTGATCAATTGAAGTCAATTGATTAATTGTTATTAAAGGCAATGTGAAATTGCTTATCTTATGCTTCGATTTACTTTTGGGTCTTTGAAGATTGATTGGTAGTGGAATATTTTTTATGTAGTAGTCTTTAAAAATATTTAAAGGTTAAAATACCATACTGAATTTTTGCCTTATTGTATTGTATTTCAAGGTTTAAAACTTAAGATTTACTCTTTTAGTAGTTCTGAGAGGTATTTATTTTGACATTTATTTTATGTGATTTCTAGCATATTTTCCACTCACTCCTTAGCACTTTTACATGATCAATGATGAGGACAAAGAAGAGTAAGAAGACAAGCCTTTGAGAGGCCACAGTTAACCTACCTTAGTGAAGGGAACACTTGTACTCTGCTAGTTGCAAGTTTTAGCATGATGTTTGGATAACTTGATCTTAAGACATTAAGGTATTATTGAAGGTGTTTATATGAACCTAACCAGATATTTATAGTACTGTGACACTTGAGTAAGATCCATTAAGTTTTTTTTTTTTTTACTTTCCACAAATCCTTCTCTGTAGTAAGTCCTAAGAATATTCTTACCTTCTTTGTATTTGTAGTTTGTATTAATAATGTTGAAAGATTAAGTTCTAGAAGAAGCTTTTTAATTGGACTGAGCTTTTTTTTGTCTTTGGAAAATTTAGCTTAACCTTCAGTTCTTTTATGATTTTCTCTTAACAGTAGTTGTATTAGTCAGTTCAGTTGCTCAGTTGTGCCCGACTCTTTGTGACCCCAGGGATCGCAGCACACACCAGGCCTCCCTGTCCGTCACCAACCCTCCCGGATTTTACCAAACTCATGCCCACGGGGTCAGTGATGCCATCCAGCCACTCATCCTCTGTCACCCCTTCTCCGCCCCCAATCCCAGTAGTTGTATAGTAGTTTGAAAAGTCATTTGATTTTTGTTGAGATCATCCTTATTTATTTCAGGTTTTCTTTGTTTTTCAAAAAGTATGTGGCTTGATACTTTCTTTGTCAAATGTACTGTGATATTTTATTGCTATTTCAGGTTTTTTTAATTAATATTAATAAAATTTTCTTAAAATTAAGCTAATACTGAATGGAATACAGGGAGAAAAAAGAGTAGCTAGATAAAACGGGTTTTTAGGTTGACAATAAGACCAAGGAGAATCAGACAAAAATTATGTAGTATGAAATTTATACACATGGAATTAAAGATAAATTGTCAGGTTTTAAAATGTACCCCAAGAGTTTGTATTTTGCTTTTGCAGAATTTAATTGCTGGAAATATTACTTATCTAATATCCATTTGGTCTGGGTTTTAAGTCAAAACAGTGTAATGTGAGTGGAAAAAGCCTTCAAATTATTGTTTTTAAAGTATTTGGAAATAAATATGTAAAATGAAATTTTTTAAGGCGGTAAGATTTGAGAAATTTTTTTCCCCAAAATTCTTGTTATGTGTATAACTTTAATACAAGGTAATTGTGGAAGAATGAGTCTAAAAGATGAGTATTTCTTTTCTGAAATTGCTGACATGTTAGGAACAAAGTACATCAGAAACACGCCATCAGACGGGGGTGTCTTTAGTGTTCATTTTACTCTGAGTGTTGGCGCATCTTATTCTGTTTTTTAAAGGAGAATTAGATGATGTTATTTCTGAGGCATTCATACTAAATAACCCTAAAGTGAAGCCAAAACTTCCACTTTCCTTTTCTTTTTTGGGTTTTCTGCTGATCTGCCTTAGTGCACTGTTTTGAGAGAACCTTAATGTCTGGGGCTGGCACTCTAGGAGTTCTTCACATTCTCTCTAGGTCTTATAACAAGCCTGCAAAGTTGGCATTATTGTTCACATTTTGCTCTGCATACTGTTTTTCTGTCAACCAACTAAGGAGGGCCAATGAAAAAAATTTTGGTGAGATATTACCAAATTCCATGTTAGTGTGTATTTATGTTGTACCGAACTGTACTAAGCTCTCTTAAGCATTATATCATTTAACTGGGTCATATAGAGCATGACTTAAAGTTCTTTCCAATCTCTATGTATGTCTCAGTTTCATGCTTCAGTACTCCATACTTGTACTGCATACTTCATGTATACAAAACATTTTCCACTTCCTTTAACGTCTACATTCTCTTTATTCTGGACCTTGGAGGAAAAATGTTTCGTCTGCCTGAGACACTGTGTTTCAGAATTCAGCTTCCACTCCCCCGCCTTACTCCACTAACTCCTGCTATTTTTCACGTCAGATGCCCCATCCTTGAGGGTGCTTTTCTTAACCTAAATTCTAGGGGACTTCCTTTTCTCTTTCCCCTCTTTTAACATTATTATACTGCATTTAACTATTTATCAGCAAAACACATATAGACTTTCAGTTTGGGTTAGGACTGTTCTGCCTTCTTTTTTATTTCACCTCCACATGCTTGGCATATTGCTTGTATGCTTTCTGATCATGGCTAAATATATGTATTTAGTTGGAATTTTATAGGAATTGGGTCTAGATATCATTATATTACTTCCAGGTAATAAAGGATATGTTTTTCAGTTGGAAAATGATGTCTACTTTGGTGAAATTGTTTGACAGTTTTAAGTAAGTTATACCATTACTAAGCATCTTGAAAATTTTATAAAAGTCCTTTATATACAAGATAATATAATTTATAGAAGAAAATGAAAAAAAAAAGAAGAAAATGTCCAGGAACCAAGGCGGGAATCATTGAAATGTCTGAAGTAATGTATAGAAGTATGTCCTTTAAGTGAAAAAGAGAAATCATAGGTAGTGTCTGTAGGCGTTAATTGACCAATTTACTCTGTGCCAGAGACTTTGTGGCACTTAATATCATCTAATTTCATCTCAGAAAAACTCCATGGAAAAAATTATCTTTATTACGTCTCCATCCCTTTTTACAAATGTGCAAACTGAGGCTTCAAATGGCTAATTAATATAATTAACTAGTTGAATCTAGTTTTTGAACCCAGGACATTTATAGAACCTTTGCTGCTTACCACTTTGCTGAGTTGCTCTTCCCTAAATCTTTGACTGGGTATTAAATGGGCCCCTCAGACTCAACAGGTTCTAAGAAGAAACTTGCTGTCTTAATGGAGAAGGAAATGGCTACCCACTGCAGTATTCTTGCCGGGGATGTCCCATGGATAGAGGAGCCTGACAGGCTATAGTCCAGGGGATCACAAAAGATAGCAATTGAACAACAACAAGGCACTAGTCACATAGACTGCTGAGCACTTGAAATAAGGTATTATAAGCAAAGAATGTACACTGGATATCCAAGACAAGTTTAAAAAATAAAGAGAAGTAGAATATACAGCATCTTATAATCTTTATATTGACTATATGTTAAAAAGCTATTGGGAATATATTGGGCTAAATAGAATGTTGTTAACATTTTTTTTAAAAAGAGACTGGATAGATAGCAAATGAATGAGAACCTTCTACTGCACAGGGAAAAGCTACTCAGTGCCCTGTGGTGACTCTAAATGGGAAGGAAATCCAAAAAAGAGAGGGGAATACATAATATATATATATATATATGATGTTTTGTATACCCGGTTCACTTTGCTGGGCAGCAGAAAACCCAAAACAGCATTGTAAAGCATCTAGACTCCAGTGAAAATTTTTAATAAAAAGAAGACTTTGCCAACAATGAAACAAGAACATTTTGTGTGGAAGCCCTAACTTATATTCCAAGAAAAAAGCGATATGGCAAAAAAATCTCTAAACCTATTGGAGCTATTAGACAGATAGCTTTAATTCCACTTAAAAGATTATGTGTTTGTTAGCCCTTGACTAGCCGTCTGACCTATATGTCATCTCCTATACCTATCCCTGATAAGTATCTGAGAACAGACATTCCAATCGTTAAAACAGCTTGAGTTATTCTCGTTTCCCATGGCATGCGCACAGTCTCCAACACGTTATAGCTATCTCCCAAGACGCTACCAAATTCACATTGCCATGAAATTTGAATCTGGCAGGTGATAAGCCCTACAGACTGTGGGCTTCCCTTGTAGCTCATTAGAGAACTAATCTGCCTGGGGAGCGGAGACCGGATTAAGTTTCCTGGGTCAGGAAGATCCCTGGAAAAGGGAATGGCAACCCATTCCTTTATTATTTGCCTGAGAATCCCATGGACAGAGGAGCCTGGCAGTGCGTTACAGTCCAGGTACACAAATCGGACACGATTAAACTTGGCCACTAAACCACCAACCTCCACAGGGACTAAAAGTGATAGCTTAATTATTGATAGTTCTTAGTGGAAAGCAAGAGACATGTAATTCTTTTCTAGATGTTCAAATATGCCTTTACGAGCTTATAAGATCTAATTTCTGTTTTTATAGCTTTCTCACTGTTTTCTACAGGTCTTTAACAACTTAGTAAAGCTAACTCTGATAAATAAAGTTTTTACATAAGAAATCCCTAAAGTATGTTTGACGAAAATCCTTATGTAGAGAAAAAAGATAGTTATTGTTAAAAATAAATAAAGTGACATAGATTTTATAAGAAAACAGAATGTAGCAATACTCGTGTACAGACACATTGAGTCTTAGTAGAGTTGGGAGTTTGTGGCAAGCTAGAGTATATGTATGCTGTTCTGTAGGCATACACAGATTTCATGTGACTGCGAGCTCTCTGGCGTTAATCTTACAGAAGACCGTTACCTTTCTTTACATCCTGTGACCAAGTCATGTTCGAAATACAAGTAATCCTAGATGTCCTGCGCTCCCTGTAGCCTCCCTGCGTGTGACCTCTCGGTGGACCATCGCTGTACTTTCTAGAACCACCCTAGGCATAAGAGAGTAAATCGCTCGGTAGTCTTGATGAGTCTTGTGAACCACCCAGCCAAGGTCGAGTTGGGATGTCGTAAATTGTTCTCCAGTGTTTGCGTGCTACTGTGGCCAGGATTGACCTCAGAAAGACATGTTATTAGTGGAAGTGGTTGAGGACTTACTGTAACATTAGATTTGCCCATATAAATGGGAGATGCTAATTTTTATGAGAGATTTCCAGTTAGCTCGTATAAGACTTTACTGGTGGATCAGTTGATAGAATCTGAAACGTAGGTATACGGGGGGTCCTTTAATGCTGTGGATTAATTGAAACTCATCCAATCTGGTCTCATTTCAGTCCCCTGAGAGCATGTGTGATTCACTTGGAGTAAGATAAGGGCAAACCTCTCCAGTATGTGCTTTCCTAGAAAGCTCATGAGACAAGGAGCAGGAGTGCTACAAGTCCATGTAGGCATAAATCACCGCAACATAGCGACGAATCCAACTGGCGTTCATATATGCTCGCTACCTACGTTCCTAGTGGGGAAGAAAAATGGGACCTTATCGCTAAAGTTCCTACGTGGCGCTTACGTCCATAGGTGTTTCTGTCTGCCTAATCGAATTTGGATTTTGTTGTTCGATATTGCGCTCTGTCCAATCAGTTCCTCATGCCAGTCGTGTTGTATCCTTGTATTACTACTGGCGTGTGTCAATGGTGTGGCAGCGATGATGGTCATTAGTCGTGTGGGTGTACTCGGTTGCCGTTTTGCCTCCTTCCAACCCATTTGCGATTCTCCACCTAGGATGCGTTTCTGTGGGAGAAAACAGAGAGATAGTGATAATGAATCTTCGCCTGTGGGGTCAATTGAAATCGTTTGTCTCATGAGCGTCAATGCTAGATAAGTCAGAATTAGAATTGTTTGAAAAACGTATTGTCGGAATCTAATACCTCTGCACATCTTGCACAAATATATCCACTACCCTAATCTAAGTGTTACTGGTCATGCTCATGAATTATTGTTCGTTGTCCCAGATAGCTATATATTGTTATATAAAACATACTATTAATAACTTTATAGAAAATTAGTCGTAGGTAGTAACTTGCCTTTTTTGATCAACATTGGCTTTTGAGATTTATCTATGATGATATATACATTTTAATTAGTTTAATTAAATTAAAATGTATAGTACTGTAATAAGATTACTGTGCCATTATTTATTCATTGTTTAATGTTATTATATGTTGGGTGTATCCAGTTTTTAATAATTTTACCAAAAAACTGTAGTATGTACTCTTAATACCTATGTCCTCACGCGATGTATAAAGTTTCTCGAAGGTTAAAAACTACTGGGAATAGAATTGCTGGTTAGGGAATGGTTCATTTAGCTGAGCTTTACAAGATAAGTCATCGTCCTCCTAATGTCATAACAGTGTATTCTTCCTCCCCCACTTGAGGTCGGTATGTGTTGCTATATATTGTTCATAATACTTGCTTTTGGTTTAGTCTTTAAATTTTGCCAATCAATTAAAAATACGTTTCTTCATGTTCCATTTCACTGCTTAAAATGAATCGATTTTCCATTATTACAAAATAAATTTCCTTCTATTTCAAACTTCACTTACCTTTGCAACTTTTTCTTTTGATACTACATTCTCACCTCTATGCACTGATGATATGATGCTGCTGAATATTTTTCCACTTGTATAGTTTTAAATTATCCAATAAAGTAGGTAATAGCACTGAATGCAGAGTTCACAGAGAATCAGCAAGGAGATATAAGGCCTTTTGAAATGAACAATGGCATAGAATCAGAGGATCAGCAATAAAAATGGGAAAGACAAAGGGACCACTTCAACAAAACTAGAGTATATCAGGGGGAATGTTTCATGCAAGGTTGGCACAGTAAGGACAGAAATGGTAAAGACCTAACGGGAAACGAAAAAATTAAGAACATGTGGTCAAGAATACACAGAACGTAGACAAAAAAGATCTTCAGACCCCAAGATACCCATGGTGTGAATCACTCCAACTAGAGCAGACGTTCTGGAGTGTGAAGTCAAGTGGACCTAGAGTTATCATATCGCAAACAAAGCTAGTGGAAGTGATGAATTCCATCTGACTATTTGATTTAATAGTCCTAAGAGATAAGCTGAGTGAAGAGCTGCACGCAATATGTCACAAATTTGGAAAACTCAGCATGGCCACATGGAACTGGAAAAGGTCAGTTTTCATTCCAACCGCCCAAATCAAACATGCCAAAGAATGTTCACAGGTACCGCACATTAAGCACTCATTTCGCATGCTAGTAAAGGAATGGCTTTATTCGCTCGAATCTAGTTTGTACAGTACATGAACCAAATGTAACTTCCTCATGTACCAACGTTTTAGAATAGCAGAGGAACCAGAGATCAGATAGTCAAAATCCATTGCTAATCATAGAAAAAGCAAGAAGTCCCCAGAAAAACACCCACTTCTGCTTCATTGACTATGTTAAAGCCTTTTGACGGTGTATCACATAACCACTGTGGTTAATTCTTAAAATAGATTGGGAACTCTTAACCTGAGAGAATTCTGTATGCCAGGTCAAGAATCATCAGTTGTTAAAACTAGATGGGGAACAGGTGGACTGGTGTGCCAAATTGGAAGGGGGGGAAACCAAAGAAGTATGACAATCGGCTGTATACTGTCACCCTGCTTATTTAACTTACTATGCAACAGTACATCATGGAAGTGAAATGCTGGACTGGATGAAGCACAAGCTGATATCAAGATTGCCGGAGAAATATCAACAACCTCAGATATGCTAATGATACCAACCCTTCAATGGCAGATATGAAAGGAAAGAGCCTCTTGATGCAAAGGGCGAAAGAGAGAAAAAAACTGGCTTAAAACTCAACATTCAAAAAATACAGATCATGGCATCTTGTCCCATCACTTCATGGCAAGTTAGAAAACAAGGGGCAAAAATAAAAAGTGGAAAGCAGTGACAGATTTTATTTTCTTGGGCTCCAAAATCACTGCAGATGGTGACATGCACATGAAATCCATAAGAAGGGCTTCTCCTTGGAAGAAAAGCTATGACAAACCTAGACAGTGTTTTAAAAAAACAGCAAAAAGACATCACATTTGCCGACAACGGTCCATATAGTCAAAGCTATGGTTTTTCCCAGTAATCATGTATGGATGAGAGTTGGACCATAAAGAAGGCTGAATGCCGAAGAATTGATGCTTTTGAAACTGTGGTTGCTGGAGAAGACTCTTGAGAGCCCTGAGATACAGCAAGGAGATCAAACCAGTCAATCCTATAAAGGAAATAGCATGGAACCCTGAATATTCATCGGAAGGACTGATGTGAGCTGAAGCTCCAATACTTTGGCCACCTGATGCAAAGACTGACTCATTGGAAAAGACCCTGATGCTGGGAAGATTGAGTGCAAGGAGGAGAAGGGGGTGACAGAGCAAGTTGAGAGGTTGAGATGGCATCACTGAACTCAATAACATGAGTTTGAGCAAACTCCATGGGAGATGGTGAAGGACAGGGAAGCCTGGCATGCTGCAGTGTCCATGGGTAGTACAGAAGAGTCAGACATGACTTGAGTGACTGAACAACAATTTATTTCAGCCATTCCTACCCCATAAACACTCCCAATTTTATGTTTTGTTGGTTACATAAATTGCACCAAAACGTTTGGTATTTCATTGAGTGTCTCTAGTTTAAAATGTGTCATTTAATCTTGGAAAATGAATTTTTCCTTGAAAAATAGATCTACAAAGTGCAATTATATTTTAAAACATGTGGGACACTTGATAAGGCTCTCTTTTATTATAGAAAGTTTTCCTGTAAAATTCTGCCTCCTATAACTAGACACCAGGAGAAATTGAAGACAGGGGATGCAAGTTACACCCTTTCCTCATTGCGGACTTTAAAATTGTTTCAAATTGTGGCAAAAGTTTATCTTGAAGTTTTTTACTCTCCCGTGTTATTTCCTCCCAGAGTGGTGAACCAGCATACTTCAGTCAGGTCACCGCACCAGAGGGCATTATTTCTTCTCTCAACATAATTGTGTCACATCTCTGTCCTCTCCGGTGCACCACACTAACTTTCAGTCTAGAACACATTTGCATGCTAGCAACACTAATCAGAGCGCACAACTCACATTAAAGACTAGCCTTGTGTTCCCCAGTATCTTTGGCTATCGGCTAGTGTGCTTACCTTTGTGGGTACGATGATCTCAGGTTAATGGTATGGGGGGGATTACCTGGATAAGGAAGTTAGGTGGGGCATGGGGGAGTGTATTGTTAAGTAGCTTGGTTAGGGCTGAGTTTTTCTTTTTTGGGTGAGAGAGTGTGGGTGTATTAATTTGTGAAGTCAGTGAGAATCAATATGCTGCCTGTTGGTGGTTGTAGGCGTAGCTTAATGGTGTGCCTGATGCCAGTTTTATTGGTCTAAATCGACTTTGCTCTTTAGTGGGTCTGCGTGAGTTAATCTTTGCAGCTTTGTGTGGCCTTCATCACTTTCTCTGAATGGTATTAGCCTAGTTTACTATTAATAAAAAAAGGGTAGAATTGCTGTTCTGGAAGGTTTCCCGATGGGCATTGTATTATTGAAAAGCTTGAAAGGGCATGGCCGGAGGTCAGCTTAGCAGTAATTTGTAAATAGTGTCCATACTTTCATGGAGTTTGGCTTTGGGATTGTCCCCTGTTCATCACTTCGTCTAGTGCAGCTCGTCGATATCAGTTAGCTTTTGTTGTGAGTTTGGTTTCATTTGGCGAACCCCTGCGCGGCCGAGTGGCCTGCACAGGCTCCTCTGTCCCGTGGGGATTGTTCCAGGCAAGAATATTGGAGTGGGTTGCCATTGCCCTTTCTCCCAGGGGGGAATCTTCCCGACCAGGGATCTGAAACCCTCATCTAATTATGTCTCCTGCATTGGCAGCTGGATTCTTTACCACACGCCCCCATCTCCGTGAAAGGAAGATTCTCCACACTTGTTGCAAACTGGGCAAAATAAAAAACTTGATAAGGTAGTTAGACTGTGATCCAGACCTTTTCATTCCCCAAATGTTTCCCTGTTGGGGGTTTATAGTTAGATGGACCACTTGTTATTTTATAGAGTCCACATGTGTCTACTCGAACTAGCATGTTGTAGTTATTCCTATACAATGCGTAAGAAATAACTTCCTTAAGCGACCAGCAGGTGGATTCATGCTTTCTTGGTGCCTGAGGCGATCCATGTCCGGAGGGTTAATAAGCCTTTTATTTTTTCATTGTTGAATTTATGCAGATATTGTAGCCTTTGTCAATTCTATGGAACGAAAAAACTTGGAATTTGCAACTTTGTACTCGTTATAAGTGGCTGTTGATTATATTTTCCAAAGTTATCTAAAAATATTACAATTAAGACGTGTTATTTGTTTTTTTTTTAAAAAAACTTTGCGGGTAATTATTCTGAGCTTTTTTGGATTTTTGAAATTTTTTTTTTTTTGATTAAATTTCGGCTATCTCGTTTATCAAGCTTTTTTCTTCTGTTCGAGTTTACCACAGGAAGAGCTGCCTAGAGGATTGCACAGTTATCTCGCTACAATAGTTTTTAGATCCGTCTGTGTAAATTTACTAACACCTAAGGAAATTGAGTAGGAAAGCACTGAATAAGGAAACAGAATAACTTATTGTAATATAAACGTTAATTGACTCTAAAGTGCTAGCAGGTGAAATAATGTACTCGCTTTCCAGTAACTTGATTTATGTTTCATGTTTTTTTTTAACAGTTGGGTTATAAGTAACCAAGACATTTAAGGAAGATTAAGAAGAGTCACGAAAACTTTTTGTATATAGGTTGGTGACTTTTGAAAAATAAGAGCACTTAAAACATTTAGAGACATAGGCATAACATGACAAATATTCGCTAGTGTACATATTTACAAGCATCAGTTTAGGAAGAAAGTACCATTAAAATTAAGATTGTCTTTTGAATCTGAATGTTACATATAGGATCACGGACTTAAGGATTTTTTTCTTCTGTTAAGTGTTTTATAAAACTTTTTAAAAAAGTTTTGACTGTTCATTTTGGTGCTCTTATCACTATTCCGGATAACTAGCCTCAGTACTTTTGTCCTTGTGATAGAGTGTATTAAGCTAGCTACATGTGCCTCTGATAATGGTATTACTTAGAGTTGTATGTGTAAGCTTATAACTCTGGATTGTTTATGCTCACGATTGTTCTTTTGATTGTCTATATGTCTAATACTTATCATTCTGATGTCAATGGTCACGTATAAAGAATGGTTTCTCTAACATCCATTCCTACTTAATTCAACTTACATGATGATATTTATTAACTATTGAAAAACACGTCCTGTGTCCTGCTTAACAGAAAACTTGAGCAAAGTACCCTAGGCTTAATTATTTTTTTTAACGTTTTGCTTTATAAATGGTTTGCCAAGTTATACTTGGCACTGTACTCCCTAAGTACATTTAAGTGTTGATTCAGATCATTAAGTACTAGACAAGGAAGTTTGCAGCACAAAAATCTGAAGTTAAAGTCTTAGCAGCTGTTAATAATTGAAATTATGATGTAATTTGGAGAAGTATAGGATTTAAATTGGAAAAATACTGGGCTTGGTTTATTATTTTTAAACTGACTCTATTTGTTATTTTAAGGCTTCCAAGGTGGTGCTAGTGGTAAAGAACCCACCTGCCAGTGCAGGAGATTTAAGAGACGTGGGTTCAATCGCTGGGTCAGGAAGATCCCTGGAGGAGGAAATGGCAACCCACTCCAGTATTCTTGCCTGGGGCATCCATGGACAGAGGCGCCTGGCGGGCTGCAGTCCATGGGGTCGCAAAGAGTCAGACATGACTGAAGCGACTTAGCACGCCATGTATTATTTATCATACCTGATCAAATATACCATTATTTGACATATGTAATCATGTAATTCTTTATACATACATTCCATATCAACATCCTTATGGTCTTCGCTTGGACTGTATATTATACAACATCCTATAATACAAAGAAATGAATTATTTTGTAAAACTTATTAAAAGTATGTGGTTACACACAGAGTATCTTAAACCTTTATGTTTTCCATTTATTTAAATGTTATAAATTCTTGAATAGCATCTTATAATAATTAACATTTGTCTGGACATATAATGCTTGGTGAAGTGCTGATATGTTCTTTATATGGCATTTTGGATTTTTAAGTGGAATTGAATTATTTTTGTGCTTTTGAATGTCCTACACATTAAATGGTTTGACCAATAGAGTACTGGCAGAATCCCCGGTAGATACTAGACTGTTGGCTCAGTTCGATTTTTTGCTGGCCTCATGTGTACTATTTTATCCTCTCACCTTCTTGCTGTTCTGAATATTCGTTCTGTAGTGATTCTAGTGCGAAGAACCTGTTTTGCTGATAAAAATAGACAAAATGTAATATCATGGATGTGATTACGATGTAATCTTTGATGAGTTTCAGCTACTAATGAATCACTCAGTTTAAAAACGGCTTTTTGTTTTTTTAAAATTTGCAACTCAAAAAATTTCTCGTCCTTCCCACCACATCGATCCTGTAGTTTTTCTAAGTAGGCGTTGGGTCTTGTCGGAAAATCAATACACGATGATGATCTTTTCCTACAAATCCAAAGGTGAAGGCATGCCAGTCTACTGCATCTTATATTAGATAATGTAATCATCACCTTGTGATAATATTGCTAAAATAGGTTTATCTTCTTTTTTATTTAGTCAAAAAGTAGTTATCCATAGGGAATTCTCCTCTTCATTCCAGAAGGTAACTTCTTTTCTTCTGGTTGGATAGTTGCTGCTTCAAGTTGCTTGCTTAAAGGGAGTACACAAAGTGAGAGTGGATCCAATCCTACTCCTAGATGCATAAATCCTGACAGCAGTGTAATATTTTGTAAATCATTCCACCCCACATCTTTTGTTTCTTTTAGCTTCAAGGAAAGCATAAGCACCTTTTATATATCATAAATGACTTACTAACTGGAATGATAAAAAAAAGGTGTCATCTTAGCTACAGAGTGTCGCACCATATTTGTGAATAAATTATGGTTGAAAAATATTTCCAGATAAGCGTCTTAGGTCGGTCTCTGTAGACCCAAGGAGAGGCTTTCTATAATTGGTCAGATGTTTTCTTGTCAAATGTTATAAATGAGGCAATACTGTGAATTATTTTTGTATCATTTTTTAAATAATTTTTTAAGTTCTTTATATTAATCATTTACTGACATGATTATGCTTTTTTTTGGTAGC
>JAJLRB010002249.1:0-26007 GCA_020976825.1 Odocoileus hemionus
TTTACAACAACCCCTCGGGTTGGACACCAACTCGCATATGTTGATATCATTTGCACGATAGACTGGACTCACATCGCTCTATACAGAATACACATATTTTATGATGTCACTCACTTAGGCATGAATATATCTATCAGACATCGACCAAGTGTATCTTTGTATTTCATCATACTCTCCACGGTTATCACATCAGTAATGTATGACATCACACACTACATGTGTGACATCATATGCACTGTAGTACAAATAACCATGCAATGCTTTTGTCATCCATCTGTTCTGATGACCAGCACAACCTCTATGTATGCAACACAATCCAGTCTGCAGGGCCAATTTATACACTACACATGTGACATCACTAGCCATAGTCTGAGTTTTCAGGTCATCAACCGAATGTTATTGGAAAATGTCACACCTACTCTTTGTATGACTATCACACTTGGCATATGTATCGCATCTATTGCACTATAGAAGGAAATCACATCCTCACATTTAATGATGACAATCAAACCAGACCATTTCTAAGACAATTACACACACATCTGCATATAAATACATTTTGACATAGTATCCCACGGTAGGTATCTGTGACATCAAACAAAAAAGATCCCCTGTCTAGATGATATCATGATACCTGTCTGTATTAATGAGGGAAAAATCTCAAACGACGTGTAAGACGACATCATATCAATGGTTAAAACATCGTATTCACACTATTTGTAGCATAAACAGAAACTGTATCTGTGTCTCACACATTCTTTCCATCATATCACAACCTTGGTAGTAGGGACATCACACCAACTATATGTTTAACATCATATACATTTAAAAAGCATCACATCCCATTGTATGAGATCACACCACATTTCTTATGACAGCAAAAGCACTGTACTAATGATTCACTCCCACTCTCTGACATTGCATCCACTTATCTGTGTCATCAAAAACCACTTATTGGGGATATCTGAACAACTGTATTATGACATTACACCCAGTTTATGTTTTGACATCTTATGACTCTACATAACGTCACATCCACTCTTTATGATTTCACATCATTGTGGTCATCACATTACATCCACTGAATTCATGATATCACACACAAATACATAGGACATCACACAGAAGACAATTGTGTTATATCTGCGTCTCAACCACTACACATTGACACTTCATCCTTTGTTATTGAGTCATCAACCCACCACCCCAGTGTATCAATGAACACGACATCCACTCTCTGGATCACATCACACACTTATATGGTATGGTTCATATTTCAGTATGCATGCCACTGCATGAACTCTATGAACATCAGACCCCTATTGTGTGACATCGCATCAGTATATTTATGATCATCTATCCAATTATATGATATAACACACACTGCTTCTTGACAACACAACGCGCTATTCCTGTTTCACACCCACTGTATCAGAGTCGTCCACTCAGACTGTATCGATGACATCACAAAACAAGTACGGAAGTCAATCACACTTGGCATACGTTATGACACCATACATATTCTTCAATGAAATCACATTTCACAATTAATGACTTCTATGCTCCGTATTTATGACATCCACAACCACACATCTTGCATTCATGCACATTCAGGACATAACTCTCACTATATATGACATTACATCCACGGTGACTGTCCTCTCATTCCCTTACACCCTATGATATATCACACAATATATGTGTGTCAATCTCACCCACAAGTATGTACTTTATCAAAAACCTGTGACGTATGAATCAAACACCAGTGTACGTATTGTCATCACAGCCACTATGATATGTGATCATCATATGCCACTGCATTATGTACATCACTTCCATCGCATTTATGGACGCAACAACAGCCCTTTTATTTAAAACATCCATCCAATCTATATGGACCTCATGTCCACTGTTTACGTGTCTTCACATCACACTATAAATGGTATCACGGCCAAATATATGTATGATATCCATCGTCATCGATTCGTCTGTGACATTTTAATATTCACTATATTTATGCCATGATACACCACGATTTATGACATCACATCACTCTGTGTAGATGAACAACACACTTGGGCATTATGTGTGTCAACATTAGTCACTGGACAGTAGATGTCACATATACTCTATCTACAAGCAAACCACAGTATTTTTTGACTCACATCCACTGCAGGGACATGTCATCACACCACACTCTATCTTTCTCATGACAATTTCTTCACTTATTATCCCACCACATTTGTTTGCCATCAAACCAATCAATATGCCTGACCATCATTATGCAACTATATATATAACATCTCATCCACACTTGAGTATTCAGGACTACTGTACTTATGACATCACAACCTCCTATATATGCAAACTACATCCAGTAATAGAGGGCAAACTATACACCCCCTACACATGTGAACATCGACAACCACTTAATCTGTGTCATCACAACGAAAGGTATGGACAACAATCACACCCACTCATTTTATTACATCATCACTCGCCAATATTTATGGCAACATGGTCACATATTCACACAACATCACATCCTCAACTTTATTGATCATTTAAAAACACCGGTGTATGGCGTCACGAGGCGGTATTCATGACATCACTCATCCACTCTATTCGTGAAATACCATGACATCTATAATGACATCCACATACACTATACTTGTATGACATCCACAGCCACTGTACTCATATAAACGACCCACTTACTATGTTTATGACATCATAACTTCCAGTGTATTATGACATTTCCCATGTGTTATGAATGACAACGCATCCACTGTATCCGACAACACACCCAGGGGTTTTTCTGTGTCATCCACGAATGTTCAATTTCATCCCGGAAACCCCGTGTTTGTATGGCCTCATTTCCCCTAAATATTTTGAAGTCTATTTTGATACTTAGACACACATCCCCTCTTTATGACATCAAAAACCACCTTTTGAAATCACGTCCACTACATATGCATCGCGGGCCACTTTTCTGACCTCAAAAGGGTTTTCCCCTTTTATCTGTGTCATAAAAATAAACCCAAAAGAGGTTCTCAGCCCTTTTAGGGTTTTTTATCAATCCAGTATACGTTTTTACCTTTTTTTCCAAATGTAGTTGTGACATGAACCCACTATGTATGACATCAAAACCCCGGTTTTTGAAACACCCACACTCGAAATATGTATGATATCATTTGCACATAATGACATTCCCCTCCGTCTATCCAGAAAACCACATTTTTGATTGTCACATCCACTTTTAGGGTTTACAACCTAATCCTCTTCAGAAATCCACCCGTGTAATTTGGCAAACCCATACTCTCCCGGAAATCAATTTTTGTTTTGTATGCATCACACCCACTACTTTTGTGACATCTTTTTCAAAGTAATAACATCAAAATGCATGGTTTTGTTACACACCACTGTATTTTGACGCCCAAACTGTATTTATGGAAAACCCCTTTCCCGTATGCCGGGGAACCCTATTTCACTAAAATGGGACATCACGCAAGAATCAGAGTCATCACACCCCCCTCTATTGAAATGGGGACCCCCACTCTTTGTATGGGTTCACACTTTGGCCCAAAGTTAGCATCTATTGCAAATATAGAAGAAATACAAACCTACAATTTTGACTTTAAACCACCCTTTTTAAGACAACAAAACCCGTTTATTTTTTCATCTTTCCAAGGTATCTGTTTTCTCACATTCACTGTTTTTGATGATATCATCCCCTCTGTATTTATTAGATCTCCCTCGACGGGGTATGACACGTCCTATTCATTGTAAAAAATCTATTCCCCACTATTTGAGCAACACAGAAAATGTTTCTGGTCTCACACATTCTTTCCAAATAACACAATTGGTAAAAAAATTTTACATCACACCCCAAATTTTTTTAACATATTTACATTTTTAAAGCATCCCCATCTCATTGTATGAAAATCACACCACATTTCTTATGACACAAAAGCACTGTTTCATGATATCACCCCACTCTCCCGACATTGCAATCCACTGTATCTGTGTCATCACAACCATTTATTTGGGGGAAATCTGGAAAAACCCCGGTTTATTTCATTCAAACCCCGTTTATGTATGAATCTTATGCATTTTCCCTAACGTCACACCACCCCTTTATTTATTTCACATCTTGGGTCATCACATTACATTTACGAATTCAAAGATAAACACAAAAACACTAATAGGCAAAACACACAGAAAAACAACTTGGGTGTTATATCTGCCATCTCAACCCCCCTACATCTGACACGACATCCATTGTATCTGGGGGTCTCAATCCCAGTGTAACAATTAAACGACATCCACTCTCTGGGTCACTCACATACACTATAATTTTTGACAACATATTCAGTAAGCATGACAGGAAAGGAAATCAAAGACCTCAGAAACCCCATATTGGGGACATCACATCCAGTGTATTTTTTTTTGACATCAAAATTCAATATAAAGATATCCCCACACACTGCTTTCTTGAAACCCCCAAGGTTAAATTTCCGTCATCACAACCCACGGGATCAGTGTCTTTAACCCCTGGGTTTTGATGACATACAACAAAAATGGAAGTTTATCACACTTGGCATAAGTATGGAAAACCCTACACATTCTCAAAAAAATCACATTCACAATTAAAGACGTCAATGCTCCCTATTGTTTAAACCCACCACTGCATTCCCCCCCCCCGAGATCTCCTATATATGACATTTTCATCCACGGTGAATGACATCTCATTTTCCCCACACCTATGACAACACACAAAAATATTTTGTTCATCACCCCAATTATCTATTTATCAAAACCATGTACGTAAAGACATTTAAAACCAGTGTAATTTTGTCATTTTGGGGCCATATATATGTGGGCATCATATTCAAATGCAATGACATCCAAAACCACTCTTTAGACGTCACAACAACCCTTTTTTTTAAAAAAACATCCAATCTATTGACCTCACGTTCCCCTGTTTACGTTCCCTCACACTCCACCCCTTTGGGGGTAACCGGCCAAAATATGTATGATATCCATCCATTTTAAAGTGTTTACATCATTTCCACTATATGGGGGACATGATACACACTTTTCTATGACATCCAGCCTTTTTGTGTAGATGACACCAAAACAGGATATGTGTGAAACAAAATTTTCCTCCGTAAGTCCATATTCTCAAATTTCAGTAAACCACGTATTTTTGGGCTCACTCCACTTCAAGGGATGTCCCCTCACACCCACTGTACTTGGGCATGCAATTTCTTCACGGAAACACACCCAATTTTTGTATGCCATCAAAACAACTATTTGCATTACAAACAAATGCAATCTATTAACATCACACCACACCCTTTAGGGCTTCAACACTGTACTTTGGGCATCCAAAAAACCTTTTCTATAAGAAACTACATCCCGTTAAAAGAGGGAAAAATATACACTACCAAGTGGGCCCTCACAAACCCCTAAACCCGTGTCAACAAAAACGAATGTAAAAAACAACATCACACCCCTTCATTTTATTACATCACATCGCCATATATAGGGGCCCAAAGGCACTAAAAACACAAAAATCATATCCCAAAATTTATTACATTTAAAAAAACCGGTTTTATGGCGTCAAGAGACGGGATTCATGACCCTCACAAACCCCCTCTATTTTTTGGGGAAAACACCGCACTGTATAAGACATCACATCCTTTTTAAATTGTTTTACAAAACACAGCCACTGTATTATTTAAAAAAACCCCTACTAGGGTTTAGAAAATCTTTCTCAGTGTATATGACATTTCCATGGTTTTAAGAAAGACAACACAAAACCCCGATCCGGGCATCACACCCCCTTTTTCTGTGTCAAAATTTCCCCTGAATGTATCAATTTTTATCAAACCCAGGTTTGTATGGCCCATTTCCCCTAAATAAATGAAGTCATTGTGATTTTTATACATCCCCATCCACCCTTTTTTGACATCACAAACCCCCTTTTGACAAACATCCCTAATATGACATGCGTCCCCCTAAAATTTTGACCTCACGTCCACGTAAACGTGTCACACACTCACCCAATCATTTGGGGGCTCGGGCCATTAAATGTATGATATTTTAATCCCGTATTCGTGTGACCTCCAATCCACGGGAGGTGACATAACCCACTATGTATGACATCACAAACCCCCGGTGGGTTTATGAAAACCCCAACCCCAAATCGAAAATTTATGATATCATTTGCACGTTTGATTACTTTACATCCCCTTTTAACAAAAGAAAACCAAAATTTTTTAGATGTCCCAAACCACTTCAGGCAAGACAACATATTTACTCTATCAAAACATCGCCCCCAATTTTATCTTTGCATCCAACTTTAACCCGGGTATCACATCCATTTTGTATGACCACACCCACTTTAAGTGTGACAATATTAAAGTAAAAACCCCTAACATGCATGCTTTTGCATCACCCCCACGTATTTTTGACAGCACCCAACCCGTAAATTTTTTTAAACCCCATCCCTATGCGGCAACATATTTCACCCACACATGTGACATCCCAGCAAGTAATCAAAATTATTTACACCCACTCTATTTTACAATGGCAACCCCCCCTCTTTTTATACTTCCACTTGGCTTTGTATACATCTAAATTTCACTATAGAAGAAAACACATCCCCCCCCATTAAAGCTTTAAACCACCATTTTTAAAGGGGAAAAACACAGTATATTTTACAAAAGTATCCCCGGTATCTGTTTTAAACATTCACTTATTGAAGAAACATTCCATTTTGTTTTTATGAGACTCACGACTGTGTATGACGACGTCAAATTCATTGTATAAAACCTTTGAAAACACACTATTTGTAACAAACACAAAAAAACTGTAAACTGTGTCTCAACTTTTTTTCCATCATATCACAACCTTTGGGAAGTATGAATCCACACCAATATATGTTTTAAAATCATTTAATTTTTTTTAAAACATACATCCTCCCTTTTTATTAGATCACACCACATTTCCCTTTGACGCCAAAAACACTGTACTCATGAAAAACACTCCCACTCTCTGACATTTTCATCCACTGATCTTTTCACAACCAATTTAAATTTAGGATATCTGAAAAAACTGTATATTTTCATTACACCCGTTTAAAAATGACACTTTTGCATTCTACATAAAGCCATCCACCCCTTTAAAAATTTTTACAAACATTGGGTCATTTACATTTAAACCACTGAATTCATGATTTTTCACACCACTACAAAGGACATCACACAGAAGAAAAACTTGATGTTATAAACTGCCATCTCAACCCCCTACATCCCCACCGGGGATCCCCTTTGGGATCTGAGTCATCAATCCCCGGAAACAATGACACGACATCCACTTTTTCCCGGATTCCCCATCACATAAATATATGTTGGGAAACATTTTCAGATGCTTTACAAAGGCAGAAACCCATGACCTCAGAACCCTATATGGGTGACATCAAAATCCAGTGGGATTTATTTAATCAAAAATTAAAAATTTTATGATACACACACACTGCTTTCTTGACAAACAATTTATATTCCTGTCATCACACCCACTGTATCAGTGTCGTCACACCCCCTGTATCGATGGGCATCACAACAAGGGAAAGGAATCATCCCCACTTGGGTAAGTTGACCCCCATACACATTCTCCCAAAAAATCACATTCAAAATTAAAAGACAAACAAACTCCGTATTGATGACATCACCACCCCCTGCATTCAGCAAAGGATCTCCTAAATAGAAAATTTAAAATCCACGGTGAATGGGCATTCATTCCCTACAAACCCTTTTACAACACACAAAATTTTATGGTGTTCACACCCAAAGTATTACTTTATCAAAACCAGTGTACGTATGGGCATCAAAACCAGGTTTTCATATGTCATCGAGCCACTATAAAATGTTTAATTATATGCAAATGCAAAATGACATCACACCACTCTTTTTGACGTCACAACACTTTTTTTTTTTTAAAAAACAAAACACATCCCCACTCTATCTGACCTCAACGTAACCCCCTGTTTACGTGTCTTTACCCCTCACCATATCGATTGGAAACACGGCCAAATTTATGTATGAATCACCCTCCATTATACGTGTGACATTTAAATCCACTAATTTTTAAGCCCTGATACACACTATCAAAGCATCACCGCACTTGTGAGATGACACCACACTAGGGCAAATGTGTGAAACATTTGAAATGCGTAGACTTTTCCCTATACTCTATTACATAAACCCACAGTATTTTTACCACATCCACTTCAGGCAGTCATCAAAAACCCCCTGTAAACTTTGTCCTGACAATTTTTCACGATATCACACCCCAAATTTTTAAAGCCATCAAAACCAAATATATGCATGACACATATGCACTCTATAAACTCACATCCCAAACCTTTAGTCTTCAGAATACTGTACTTATGAAAAAAAAATCCAAAAACCTCTCTATAAGAAACTAATCCAGTTTAGGGGGGCAAAATTAAAACTACACAAGGCAAACACAAACCCCTAATCCCGTGTCCCTCAAAAAAGAAAAGTATAAAAAACATCCACCCAAATTTTATTTCATTACATCACACTCCGCCATAATAGGGGAAAATGGCACAAAAAACAACATCATTTTTCCTCACTTTAGGAAAAATTAAATAAAAAACGGTTTTTTTGGGGTCCCCGAACGGTTTCATGACAACACATCCACTCTATTCATGAAATCAACGCACGTATAAGACATCAACCCTACATTATACTTTTTGACATCACAGCCACCGTATGTAAACTAACAAACCACTTGTTTATGACATCCCTACTCGTGTATAAGACATTTCCCCATGGTGTTTTGAATGACAAAAAAACCACTGTTCCGACATCACACCATGGATCTGTGTAAACACACGAAATGGGATCAATTTTTTCAAACCCCCCCCCCCCCCCCCCCCCCCCCCCCCCTGTTTGTATGGCCTCTTTTCCCCTAAATATATGAAATCATATTTGATACTTTTGACATCCAAACCACTCTTTTGAAAAACCCCCCTTATGACTTTACGTCCTACATATGAACCCTGCGTCCAATATATCTGACCTCACGTCCACTGTATCGTGTCATCACAAAATCAAACCCCAAACGAAGGTTTCCAGCCCTTTTTATGTATGATATCATATCCATTACGTGTGACCTCCTATCCCCGTAAATTGGGGGACATATACCCACATGTATACAAACACAAAACCCCCGGTGTTTAAAGACAAACCCACTCGACCCTATGTATAATTTATTTGCACGATAGATGACAAACTTTCCCCTCTATCAAAGAAAAAAAACATTTTTATGATGTCCCCATTCCCCTTCAGGCATACAAAATACCACTCTATCAGACATCGACCAAGTGTATCTTTTGGGAAACACATACTCTCCACGGATATCACACCAATTTTGTATACATCACACCCCTACTGTGTGCATCATATGCAAAGGGAATAAAAATCACATGCCTGCTTTTTTTTCATCAAACCCCTGTAATTTTTTTACAGCCCCAAAACCTTTTAAAATTTTTGAAACCACTCCAGTATGCCGGGCAACAAAAAACAAATAACATGTGACATCACAGCAATAATCAGAGGGCATCACACCCACTCTATTTACAATGGCACCCCCCATCCTTTTTATGACTTCACACTTTGGGATATGTATAGATCAAAAGATATAGAAGAAAAACATCCCCAAAATTTTGAATCAAACCACCCATTTTTAAACAATCCCCACACATTTTAAAATTTTTCTCGATCCAAAGGAAAATTTTGTTTATCCATTCATGATTTTGATAACATACCATCGTAATTTTTTTGGGAAATTTATCGACTGTGTAGACGACGTCATATTTATTGTAAAAAAA
Source organism: Odocoileus hemionus (assembly GCA_020976825.1). Taxonomy (NCBI): domain Eukaryota; kingdom Metazoa; phylum Chordata; class Mammalia; order Artiodactyla; family Cervidae; genus Odocoileus; species Odocoileus hemionus. The sequence goes on from JAJLRB010002249.1 coordinate 9,926, forward strand.
TCTATTTTACCCCTATTTTTAGCATCACAAAACGTTTCTGTGTCCACACATTCTTTCCCTTTATATCACAACCCTTTGGGAATATGGGCTTTACACCAAATATATGTTTTTAAAATCATATACATTTTATAAAGCCTCACTCCCATTGTTTAGATCCCCCCACTTTCTTTTGACAGCAAAAGCCTGTATCATGATATCCCCTCCCACCCTTTTTTTTCTTTTTTTACCCTTGCATCCACTGTATCTGTGTAAACACAACCCCTTTATTGAGGATATTGGAAAAACTGAAATATTTCATTACACCCAGTTTATGTATGAATTTTTATGTTTACATAAGGCACAAAAAACTCTTTTATGATTTCACAAACATTGTGGTCATCAATTACAACCACTGAATTTAAAAGATATCACACACACTACCCTAGGAATCACACAGAAAAACAATTTTATGTTATATCTGCCCATTCACCCACTACATCTGACCGGGCCCTTTTTATTGGTCATAACCCAGTGTTTTCAAAAGACCGACATCCCCTTTTCTGGATAAAATTTACCTACCCCTATATGTTTTGAAAATCTTTTTCAGTTTTCAAGGGCATGGCAAATTTAAATCAAAGAATCAGAACCCTATATGTGTGACATACATCCAGTGTATTAAAACATCATATTTAAAAAAAATGGTTTTTCACACACACTGCTTTTTTGGGCAAAAAATGAAAATTTCCCTTTATCCCCACCCACTGATCAGTGTCGTCCAAAACCCCCTGTAAAAAATGGGAAAACAACAAGAATGGAAAATCATCACCTTGGCATTTAAATATGAAAAACATAAAAACATTCTCCAAGAAATCCCCATTCCCCCCAAAATTTAAAGACATCAATTTTCCGTATTGATGACACACCAAACCCCTGCATTCCACAAGGAACTCCTAATTTTTACTTTTCATCCACGGGGAATGAAATTCATTCCCTACACCTATTACATCCACAAAATATAAATTTTGTATCAACCCCAAATTATCTACTTTAAAACAAAACCGTGTACGTATGACATCAAAACCAGTGTACATTTTTCCCTCAGAGCCCCTATTTTATGTGCATCATAGCACTGCATATGGGCATCACATCCACTTTTATGAAGTCAAAACACTTTTTTTAAAAATCACATCCACTTATTGACCTCACGTCCCTGTTTTCGTGTCATCACACCAACCCCACGAAGGGGATCACGGCCCAAAATTTTTGTTATGATATTTACCAAAACCATTAAATTTTCCATCATATCCAATTATTGGGTGGGCAGATACAACTTTTCTATGAATCACAGCACTCGTGTAGATACCCCACACCCAGGATATGTGTTTACAACATTTCCCTTTCAGGGGACGTCACAAAATTTCTCTAAATTTCAGTTTAAAAACTTTTTTTTGGGCTTTTACATCAATTCAGGCATGGCATCACCAAACCCCCTGGTATCTTTGTCATGAAAAATTTCTTCACTGATATACACCCAATTTGGGATGCCCTCCCAAAAAAACTATAAGGGATGAAATCCCCTATGCATCTATATTTAAAATCACATCCCACCTTGATCTTTAGGGTTACTGTACTTTTGACTCACAACCCCTCTATAAGAAACTACATCATTTTAAAGGGGAACAAAAAACACTACACATGTGAAATCAAAACCCTTTTTCTGTGTCAACAAAAAGAAAGTTAAAAAAAAAAAATTAACCCCTTTTTAATTTTATTAAATCAAAACACGCCAAAAAAAAGGGCAACCTGGCAATACACAACATCATAAACCTCACTTTTTGACTTTTTAAAAAAACCCCCGGTTTTTTGGCGTCACGAGCGGTATTCATGACATCACATCCACCTATTCATGAAATCACACGCCTGTATAAGACATCACATACATTATACTTGTGACTCACAGCCATGAAAGTATAACAACACACCTACTATGTTTATGACACATACTCCCTGTTATACATTTCACATGGGTATGAATGACAACACAACCACTGTATCCAAATCCCCACCCATGACTGTGTCATCACAAAATGAATGTATCAAAATTTTTCAAAGCCCTGGTTTGTATTTCCCCCATTTCCACAAAAATATGAAGTAAAAATGGGGATACTTATGACATCACATCCACTCCCTTTTTTTTACATCAAAACCCCCTTATGAAATCAAGTCCACCAAAAATTACACCGTCCAAATATAATGACCTCAATCCACTGTTTCTGTGGCCCTCAAAACTCACCCAATCAAGGGGTTTTTCACCATTATAGTATGATATCATATCCCGTAAAACTTTTTACCTCCTATTTCCCTGTAGTTTGAAATTATACCCCCTTTTGTATGGGGCATCCCCCCAAACCCCCGGTGTTGATGACACCCCCCTCGACATTGTATGATTCATTTCAGATAAAATACCCTCACATCCGCTTTTATCACAGAAAACCACAATTTTATGATGTCACTCCCTTCAGGCATGACAACATATTTAAATCTATAGGGAAAGCACCAAATGTACTTTGGCTTTACATACTCTCCAGGGTATCACATCCCCTTTTGTATGACATCCAACCCCCTACATGTGTGACATCAAATGCAATTTTAATAAAATCACAAGCACTGCTTTTTGGGCATTCACCCCCCCACTGTATTATGAAAAGCACAACCTGTATTTAAAGAAAACCCACATTTCCCGTATGCCGGGGAAAAATATTCACTACACATGTGGGAAACACGCAAGTTTAAACAGAGTCAACCACCCACTCTATTGGGCAATGCAAAACCCCCCCACTCTTTGTAAGACCCCTTTACCTTTGGGATATGTATAGCAAACTATTTTCACTATAGAAGAAACACATCCTCAAAATTTTGACAACAAACCAAACCCTTTTTAAAACCCTTCCAAAAAAAGTATAAATTTTTCATCGTACCCCCGGGGAAAACGTGTCATCAAATTCATTTTAAAAGATGAAAATCATTTCCCATCTGTATTTATGAGATCTCTTTGACGTGTAATTTACGACGCATATTTCCCCTTGTTTAAAAAAAATTATTCCCCACTATTTGTAGCATCACAGAAAATGTATTGTTCTCACCCCAAATTTTTTCCCTCATTCACAAACCCTTGGGAAGTATACATCACACCCCAAAAAAAAAGTTAACATCAAAATACATTTTTTAAAGCCCTTAAATCCCCATTTTATGAGATCACAAAACCCCAAAATTTTTTAGGCAGCCAAAAACACTGTTTCTCATGATATCCCCTCCCACCCCCTCGAATTGCATCCACTGAAACTGGTTGGGGCATCACAAAAAACTAATTGAGGATTTGAACAACTGTATAAAATGACATTTTCAACCCCCGTTTAGGGATATTTCTTTTGCACTCTACAAAACGTTCCCCAAAACCACCCCTTTTAAAAGATTTCACATCATTGTGGTCCTCACTTAAATCCACTTAATTCAAAGAAATCACACCCACTACATAAACATCACCCCAGAAGACAACTTGAATTTTATTGCCATCCCCACCCCCTAAAACTGACACGGCATCCATTTTTATCTGAGCATCAATCCCAGTGTACAATGACAAAGAATCCCCCTTCTGGAAACACATCACATACACCTTTTTGTTTTGAAATCATAATTTAGTATGCATGACCCTGGCTTTAATCAAGACCTCAGAACCCTTTATGTGTGCATTTACATCCAGTGTATTTTTGACATCTTTTTCAATATTTTATGATAACCCACACTGCTTTCTTTTAAACACAAGAAAAATTTTTGTAATCACACCCCACTTAAACAGTGTCGTAAAACCCGAGTATCGATGGGCATCAACCAAAAAATGGAAGTCATCACCTGGGATAATATGACCCATACACATTTTTCCAAGAAATCACATTCCCCAATTTTAAAGAATAATGCTCCGTATTGATGCATCCCACCACTGCATTCAACCATAGATCTCCTATTTATACAAATTTCATCCCCGGGGAATGGGCTCTCATTCCCCCACACTTTTGAATTTCACCCAAAAAAATATGTTTTGTCAAACACACCCAAAGTAAACACAATTTTCAAAACCCGTGTTCGTAAGACCCTCAAAACCAGGTACTTTTGGGCATCGAGCCAATATAAAATGTGACCATCAATGCACTGCATATAAAATTTCACCCCAATTTTTGACGCACAACACTTTAAAAAATAAAATCACATCCACTCTATCTGCCTCACCCCCTTTTTAGTTCACACCTCCCCCTAACGAAGGTATACGGGCCAAAAATTAAAGTATGATATCCCCATCCAAATTTAAGTTGCATCTTTTCCCCCTATATTTATGACGAACACACTATTTTGACATAAAAAAACTCTGTTTTAGATGACAACCCCCACTTTTTCAATGTGGACAAAATTTGCATCAAGGAAAATTCCCCAAAATTTTCCAAAAAAAAGAAACCCCCCAAAATATTTTTTTACATTTAAACCACTTCCCTGTCATCACCCCCCACTGTATTTTTTGTCATGACAATTTTTTCATGAAATTTTACACCCCCTTTTGTATGTCAAAAAACTTTTGGGATGGGGCCTCTTAAACACTTATATAACATCACATCCACACCTTGAGTCTTCAGACCCACTGTACTTTTGGGGCATCCCAAAACCCTTTATTGAAACTAAATCCAGAAAAGAAGGGGGGAAAATACACTTTCACTTTTGACATCCAAAAAACTAAACTTGTCATCAAAAAGAATTATTAAAAACAACAAACCCATTTTTAAATTTACACTTTGCCAAATATGGCAAAAAGGCACTTTCACAACATCATATCCCCACTTTAAGAAAATTAAAAAAAACCCCTTTTTATGGGTCACGAGAAAGGGAAATTTATTACTTTACATCCCCCTCTATTCATGAAATTTACACAATGTTTATGAAAATCAAATACCTTAAAACTTTTGACATCAAGCCCCCTGAAATTTTTAAAAAAACAACCTACTATTTTAAGACTTTATACTCAGTGGGAAATGACATTTCACATGGGGTATGAAAGACAACACAACCCCTGTTCCGACATCCAACCATGTATCCCGTTTCACACCAAATGAAGTATCCAATTTTCCCCCCTTCCCAAAACCCCAAGTTTTTTTTTGTTATGGCCCTTCCCAAAAAATTTACCCCTAAAAAGTTAAAAAATGAAGTTCCCCTTTGTTTTATTAAACCCCTTTTGAAAATCAACATCCCCCCAAAAAAACCCCTTATGGACATCCAAAAAATTTCCCCCTTTTGACAAAACAGCCACTAAAAATTTTGACAAAAACCCGGGTTCCCACTTATCTGAAAAAACCCCAAAACGTTTCCCCTTTTTAAAAACCTTTTTGTCCTTTACAAAAACCAAAACCCACCCAATCCCAAAATTTGGTATCCCTTTAGCCATTAAATTTTTGTTAAAAACATATCCCCAGGGATAAATGTGTTTTTCCCCCCAATTTTTCCACTTTAGTTTGTGAAAATTGAAAACCCCTTTTTGTAAATGAACATCCCCAACCCTCCCTGTTGGATGAAACCACAACCCCCCGAACCCCCAAAAATGTAAAAGAAAATCCAAATTAATTTGCAAAAAGAATTTTGATGACACACAAATTTTCCCCCCCTTTATTTCACAAAAAAACCAATTTAAAAAAAAATTTTTTGATTTCACAACCCCTTCGGCATGACAACAATTTACTTTTTATCAGACATCGCAACCAAGTTATCTTTGCAACACATACTCTCCAAGGATTCCATCCATTTGGGATAAAAAATCAACCCCCTACATGTGTGGGCTCATATGCAAATTTTAAAAAAAAACACATGCAAAAGCTTTTTTCATCACACCACTTTATTTTTGACAGACCCAACCCCTTTTTTATGAAACCACATCCGTATGCGGGCAACATATCACTAACAAAATTGACATCCAGCAATTAATCAGAGTAAACAAAAACCCAAATTTTATTGACAATGGGACCCCCCCTCTTTGTTGACTTCACACTTGGCATATGTAAGCATCTATTGCCCCTAAGAGAAATCCCCTCCCCACATTATGACATCAAACCACTTTTTTTAAAAACAAACACAACCCGTATATTTTAAAATGTATCCACGGTTCCCGTTTTCATCAATTCCAAAATGTTTTGTTTATTTTCATACCATCGTAATTTTGAATCTCATCGACTGGTAAAACGACTCATATTATTTTAAAAAAACGTATTCACACAAAATTTTTAGGGAACACAGAAAATGTAAACTGTGTCTCCCCAAAACCCCTTTCCCAATATCACAACCGGGTAAGTATGACATCACACCAACCCCTTTTGTTTAAACCCTCCAAAACATTTATAAAAGCAAACACATCCTTCCTTTTTAATCACAAACCCCATTTTTTAAGACAGCAAAAGGGACTGTACTTCATATATCATCCCCCCTCTCTGAACATTGCATCCATGTATCTGTGTCATCACAACCACTTTTTTTTAGGATATCTGAAAAACTGTTATATTTCATTTCACCCCCTTAAAGTTTTGAATTTTTGCAACCCAATAACGTAAAAACCACTCTTTTTGATTTCACACCCTTGTGGGCCCTCACAATTTTTAAAACCCCTGAATTCATTAAAATCACACACACTAATAGACATCACACCCCCAAAAAAACTTTTTTATATCTGCCCTTCACCCACTACTCGACACGGCATCCCTTTATCTGAGTCAACAAACCCAGGTATAAAAGACACGACATCCACTCTCTGGATCACCCCTCAAATACACTATTTGTAAGAATCAAATTCATATGATGACATGGAGGGGAAATCTATAAAACCCCAAACCCCATAAAGTGGGGACATCACCCTCCAGTTATTTTTACATCAATTTTTAAAATATATGAATCACACACACTCTTTCTTGGAAAAAAAAAGGAAATTTCCCGTCATCACACCCATGTTTTCAGTGTCGTCACCCCCTTTAAAAAGGGGGGGCATCAAAAAAATTGGGAAATTTTATCACATTGGCATAAGATGGGCACCATTTCACCCTTCCCAAGAAATTTACATTTCCCAAATTTAAAGACATCAATGCTCCCTATTGAAGACTTCCCCCACCACTGCATTCCCCAAAAAAGGGTCTCCTAAATATGACATTTTATCCAAAGGTGAAAGACATCTCCCTTCCCCACACCATGAATTTACACAAATATTTTTGTGTACACACCCAATGTATCTAAATTTATCCCAAAAACAAAAAAGTGTACAAATGTTTATCAAGGGCCCCTTTATAATTTTTCTCAATGCACTGCATTTTGACTTTACATCCCCCTTTTGAACCCTCCCCAAAAAACTTTTTTAAAAAACAAACAAATCCCCCTCTATCGACCTCACTCCATGTTTACGTGTCCAAAACCCACCCTAAACGAAGGTTCACGGCCAATATATTTGATATCACATCCATTATACGTGTGACATCATATCCCTTATTGATGACATTTATACACACTATTTAAATCACAAACACTCTGTGAAAATGACAACCCCACTAGCATATGTGTGACAACATTTGCACTGGCCCGTAGCGTCACATATACCTATTACGTAAACCCAGTATTTTTTGACATCACATTCCCCTTCAAAGGATGTTTATCACACCCCCTGTATCTTTTTTCCCTGCAATTTTTTCACTGATATCAACCCATTTTTTTAAAGCCATCAAAACAACCCATAGCATGACATCTTTTCACCCCTATTAAACATCACAAACCACACCTTGGGGTCTTCAGAAACTTTTACTTATGGGCAACAAAACCCCTCTATAAAAACTACAACCAGTATTGAGGGCAACAAATACACTAAAATTTCATCACAACCACTAATCTGGTTCAAAAAGAAGGGATTAAAAACATCCACCCCTTCATTTTTAAAAAAAATCACACCGCCAAAAATTGGGCCAAAATTGGGACTATACAAAAACTTTTACCCCTTTAATTATGACATTAAAAAAAACCGGGTTTTTGGCTTTACAACGGTATTTTAAAGACATCAAAACCACTCTATTCAAAAAAATCACACGCACTGTATAAGACATCACATTTCATTATACTTTTTGGGCTCACAGCCCTGAAATTTTTAAACAACACACCTACTATTTTTAGGGACATCATACTCAGTGTATATGACATTTCACCCTGGTGAAAGAATGACAACACAACCATGTTATCCCCCATCACAAACCCCGTTTTCTGTGTCATCCCCTTTAATTTTATAAAATTTTAAACAAACCCAGTGTTTTTTTATGGCCCCAATTTTCCCCTAAATATATAAATATATTGGGTACTTATTTTACATCACAAACCACCCTTTTTTGACATCACACCACCTTATGACATCAAAGTCCACTAAAATGAAAAAAGCGTCCCCTATTTCTGACCTCACGTCCCCCCTGTATTTTTGTGTCATCACACCACCCAATCGATTTATTCAGCCATTTATGTATAAATCAATCCCCGTATACGGTGACCCTCCTAAACCACTGAATTGTTAAATGTTTCCCCCTATGTATGACATCACAAAACCCCCGGTGTTGAGGGCACCCACATCGACAAAAGTATGATATCATTTTTCACGATAAATGACAACACATCCGCTCTATCACAGAAAAAACCCCATATTTTATGATGTCACATCCACTTCAGGCATGACAACATACTCACCTATAGACATCGCACCAATTTTTATCCTTTTTCATCAAAATACTCTTTCCCCGGAAAATTTACATCCCCTTTTGATACATCCCCCAATACATGTGTTACATCATATGCAATGTAAAAACATCCAAAGCAAATGCCCCTTTTTTTCATCACACCACGTATTTAAAGACAGAACCCCCCAAACCCTTTTTTTAAAGAAAACCACATCCCTTTTCAGGGCAACTTTCACTACACAGTGACATCAAAAAGCAAGTAATTTAGAGTCAAACAAAAACCCCCCCCTTATTGACAATGGCACCCCCCCCCTTTGTATGACTTTACACTTTGGCCCAAAATTTTAAGCCCTTTATTGCACTATAAAAAAAAATCCTCCCCATTATGACATCAAACCCCCCATTTTTAAAACATCACACACAGTATATTTTTCATCTAAACCACGGGACTGTGTCATCCCACTGTAATTTATGATATTTATACCCCCTGTAAATTTTTGAACTTCATTGACTGTGTAAAGACGAATTTATATTCATTGTATAAAAAAATCGATTCACACTATTTGTAGCATCACAAAAACTGTATCTGTGTTCAACATTCTTTCCCTCATATCACAACCTTTGGGAAGTATTACATCAACCCAAATATATGTTTAACATCTTTTACAATTTTTAAAGCATCACATCCTCTTTAAAAGAACAAACCCCAAAATTTTTTATGACAGCAAAAAACCGTACTCATGATATCACCCCACCTCTGACATTGGGATCCACTTAACTGTGTCATCAAAACCACTTTATTTTAGGGAAATCTGAACAAACTGTAAATATTTCATTACACCCATTTTTTGTATTTACATCTTTGCATTTTACATAAAGTCCCAACCCCTCTTTATGATTTCACATCATTGTGGTCATCACATTACATCCCCTTTAATTCCCCTGATATCCCCCACACTTAAAAGGGGCATACCGAAGAAAAATTGTTTTTATAACGCCATCTCACCCCCCTTCATCTGAACGGCAATCCATTGTATCGAGTCATCAAAACCCAGTGTATCAAGACACACTTCCCCTCTCTGGATCACCCTCACATACATATATGAGACACATATTTGTATCCCTAAATGGGGATGAACTCCCATGACCTCAGAACCCCATAAAAAAAAAAAGTTTTGGGCATCACATCCCGTGTTTTTTTTGAAAAACATATTCCCAAAAAATATGAAATCACCCCACACTGCTTTCTTTAAAAACACCAAAGTATAAATTTCCCGTCATCACAAAACCCCGGGATCAGTGTCGTACAAACCCTTATCCCTGACATACAACAAGAATTGGAAACATCACACTTTGGGATAAGTATGACACCATAAACAAATTTCCCAAAAAAATCACATTCACAATTTAAAGCATCAATGCTCCGTATTGTGCATCACCACCCCGCTTCAGCACAAAGAATTTTCCTTTATATGACTTTTCATCCACGGTGAATGAAAACTCATTCCCCCACCCTATTAACACCAAAAATATATTTTTGTGTCATCACAAACCCAATGTAACAACTTTTTTCAAAACCTTTTACGTTGACATCAAAAACCCGTGTACTATGTCACCGAGCCCCCTTTTAAAATGTGACCCTCATTTTGCCCCGCATTTGGCAAACATCCCCTCTTTATGACGTCACAACCTTTTTTTTATAACATCACATCCCCCTCTATCTGACCTCACTCCAAGTTTACGGTTTATCAAACTCACCCTATCATGGGATCACGGCCCAAAATTTTGTATTTATATCACATCCCTTATACGGTGAAATTCATATCCCAAAATTTTTTTACGTTTCACAATTTATGACATCACCACTCTGTGTAGATGAAAACCACCTAAGGGATATGTGTGACAAAATTTTCACTGCCGAAAAGTCAAAATATACTCTAATTTTCAGAAACCCAAATATTTTGACATCACATCCACTTCAGGGGGTGTCCAAACACACCCCCCTGAAACTTTTTCATGACAATTTCTTCACTGATATCCACCCAAAAATTTTTATGCCCTCAAAACCCAAATATTGCATGACAAACTTTTGCACTTAATAACACCCCTCCACACCTTAGTCTTCAGACTACTGTAATTTTTACATCCCCAACCTCTTATAAAACTAATCCAAATAAGGGCAAAAATTTTATTCCTACACAAGTGACATCACAACCTAAACTTTTGTCTTTAAAACGAAATGTTAAAATTTTTTTTAAAAACCCAAAAAAAAAACCCTTCCCCATTCCCCCTTTCATTAAAACCCAAATCACAAAATTTTTGCCCCCCTTATTATTAAGGGCCCCAAAAATGGCCCCTTTTTTAAAAAACAACCATAAAATTTCCTCCAACCTTTATGAACATTTTAAAAAACAACCGGTTTTATTGGGGTTCCCCAACGGAGGAAAAAGGTTTCCCCCTGGAAAAATAACCATAACCTTCTATTCATGAAAAATTTTTTAAAACCGGCCCCCTGTTTTGACATCAACCCCTAATTATTAAAATTGTGACAACACAGCTGTAAAAGTAAAACCCCCCCCACAAACCCCCCAAACTAATGGGTTTCCTAAAAAATAAAAAACTCAAGTTTTTTATAAAAGACATTTCCCTTTCCAATTTTTGGTTGTTAAAGAAATGGAAAAAACCCCAACAAAAATTGTTTTTTCCGACCGGGGACCCACTGTTTTGTGCATCCCCACCTTTTTAAAAAATTTACTCAAAAATTTCAAAAAAGGGAAACCCAATTTTTTTGTTTGGCCCCCCAAAATTTCCAAAAAATAATTTTTGGAAAAAATTAAAAAAATGTTTTTTATACTTTTGACATCAATCCCTTTTTTTTACTCACCCCCCCTTAAAAAAAATCCCGTCCCCCTAATATTTAAAAATGCGTCCAACAAAAACTGCCCCACGTCCACGGGATCTGTGTCATAACTCCCCCCAATCATGGGATCTCACCAATTTTATGTATGTTTTCAATCCAGTTACTGTGGGCCTCCTAACCACTGATTTTTGGGCATGTACCCCCCTTTTTGTAAGGGTTTACAACCCCCCGGGGTTGATGACACCCACTCGACCCTAGTTGGGTTCATTTGCCGATAGATGACAAACACATCCGTTTTATCACAGAAAACCACATATTTTATGATTGTTTACATCCACTTTGGCATGACAACAAAACTCACTCAAACAGACAACGCAAACCAATTTTATCTTTGCATACATATCTCCCCCGGATATCACATCCACTTTTGTATGCATCACACCCCAAATTTTGGGCATAAAAGCAATTTTAAAAAACATCACATTCACTGCTTTTGGGCATCACCCCCACGTATTTATGAAAAGACCACCTTTTATTTTTGAAACCCATCCATAAAGCCGGGCAACATATACAAACACATGGACATCACCGCAAGTAAACAGAGTCATCACACCCCCTCTAATTTCAATGGCCCCCCCCCTCTTTGTTTTGACTTTTACACCTTTGGAAAAATTTAGGGATTTATTGCACTTTTAGAAGAAAAACCCCATCCTCACATTATGCAAACAAAACCAAACCCTTTTTAAGATCAAAACACAATATATTTTACATCGTATCCCCCGGACTTTTCATCACATTCACTGTAATTTATGATTTTATACCCTCGTATTTATGAGATCTCATTGAGTGGGGTTTTTACGACCAAAATTCATTGTATAAAAAATTTTATTACACTATTTTAGCATCACAGAAATTTTCTTTTTCTGTGTTTTCAAAACATTCTTTTTATTTATATCACAACCTTGGTAATATTACATCACACCAAATATATGTTTTAAAATCATATACATTTTTTAAAAACATCACTCCCCCATTTTATGAGATCACAAAACCCCATTTCTTTTTGGGCGCCAAAAACACTGTACTCATGATATAAATCCACTCTCGACAAATTAAAACCACTTTCTGTGTCATCAAAACCACTCTATTGGGTTCTTTAAAACTGTTTTTTGGGGCATTACACCCAGTTTTATGTTGAATCAAAAGCACTCTTTCATAAAAGTCAAATTTCCCCTCTTTATTATTTCACATCATTGTTGGCATCACATTACATCCACTGAATTTATGATATCCCACAACCCAATAGGGGCATCAACCCGAAGCAAATTTATGTTATACTGCCATTCACCCATACCTTTAGACACGGGATCCTTTTATCTGAAATCATCAATTTCCCCGTGTATCAATGACACGACATCCCAAACCTCTGGTTAATCACATACACTTTAAAGTATACCCTCCTATTCATATGCAAGCATGGGATGAACTCAAAGACCTCAGAACCCTATATGTGTGACATCACAACCATGTATTTTAAAAAATCAAATTTAATTTTATATGATATTTACACACACTGCTTTCTTGACAAAAAAGTATATTTTCCCGTCATCACAAACCCCAAAAGGGATCATGCGTCACACCCGCTGTAAACGATGACATACAACAAATGAAATCATCACACTTGCCCTAAGTATGAAACCCTACAAAATTCTCCCCAAAAAATCACATTAAAAATTAATGACATCAATGCCCGTATTTATGGGCATCACCACCCTGCATTTAGCACTTAGATCCCTATATAAGGGGCATTACAACCACCCGGGGGAAAGACATTCATTCCCCACACTTTTGAATTTAACAAAATAAAATTGTGTAAAACACAACCCAAAGGGATCTACTTTACAAAAACCCTTTTCCCTATGACATCAAAAAACCCGTTTTACTATGCAACCCGAGCCCCTAAAAAATTTTTTTTGCACATATGCCCCTTTCAAAATTTAAAATCACATCCACTCTTTTGGGGCCCTAAAAACACTTTATTTTTAAAATCACATCCACTCTATCTGATCACGTCCACTGTTTACTGTCAATTAAACTCACCCTATCGATGGTTTTCACGGCCCAAAAAATGTTGATAAACACATCCATTATAGGGTGAAATCTTAAACCACTTAAATTATGAAATGATACACCCTTTTATACATCCACACCTCTGTGAAAATGACCCCCACTAGGGTTTTGTGTGGAAAAAAAAAATTTGCACTGCAGAAAAAGCACATATACCCATTACAAAAAAACCAAGGGATTTTTGACAACAAATCCACTTTAGGCTGTCCTTTACACCCCTGTAAACTTTTTCATGAAAAATTTCTTTACTGATATCACAAACCCAAAATTTTGTAGCCCTCCAAAAAAAAATAAATGCATACCAATTAAAAAATTAATAACATCCCCATCCAACCTTTAAATCTTAAAACTACTTTTAAAAATTATGACATCAAACCTCTAAAAGAAACTAAATCCAAATAGAGGGGAACATTTCACCCACCAATTTTTGGGCCCTCACAACCACTAACTGGGGTCATCAAAACGAATGTATTAAAAAAAATCAAACCCATCCTTTTTAATCACAACTCGCCAATAATAGGGGAACAGGCCCTATCACAACATCATAAACCCCACTTATGCATTAAAAAAAACCTTTTTTGGGTCACGGACGGTATTATGAATCACATCCACTCTATTCCCGAAATCAACAAAAAGGCCCCAACTGTAAAAAAGAAAAAAAACCAAAAACACATAAAATTAAAATTAACCTGGGTTTCAAAAACCCAAAGCCAACCTTTTATTGTAAACAACCCCAAACCTTAAAATATTTGTTTAAAAAAGGCCCCCTCAAAAATTAAACAGTGTATATTTTTACATTTAAAATTTTGGTTTTTTGATTACCCCCAAAAAACAACCAAACTGTATTCGAAACCCCCCCTTTAAAACCCACCTTTTAAAACTGTGCATCCCCCAAAAATTTGAATGGGGACAATTTCCCCCTTCCCAAAAAACCAGTTTTTTTGTTTTTTGCCCCCCAATTTCCACATATAAGATTTTTTTGAAGTTCCCTTTGTGATTTTCTTATTTTTTAAAAAAATTTTTACATCCAAAATTTAAAATTATTGAAACATCAAAAACCACCTTAAAAATTTTATCCCCCCCGGGCCCTACATAAAGGCAACATCCCGGGGTCCTCCCTTTTTAAAACTTTTGGAAAAAAACCTCCAACGTCCCACCTTGTTTATTTGTTCCCCTTAACACCCCACAATTTTTGGTATCTAAACCCCTTATATTGTAAAATATTTATATCCTGGGATACTTTTACCTCCCATCCCCTTATTGTGGGAAAGTTTCCCACTATTATGACATCAAACCCCCCGGTGTTGATGACACCACACCGCCTATTTATGAAAATTTTGCACAAAAAAGACATCAAATCCGCTCTTAAAAAAAAGAAAAACCCCATATTTTATGAATGTCAAATCCCCTTTTAGGCTGAACTACTATTTACTCTATCAGACATCGCACCCAAATTATCTTTGGGCATCAAAAACTCTCCACGGATATCACATCCACTTTTGTATGACATCACACCCACACATGTGTGACATCATATGCAAATGTAATAACATCACATGCACTGCTTTTGTCATCACAACACTGTATTTATGACAGCACAACTGTATTTATGAAACCACATCCAGTATGCAGGGCATACATATACACTAACACATGTGACATCACAGCAAGTAACAGAGTCATCACACCCACTCTATTGACAATGGCACCCCCACTCTTTGTATGACTTCACACTTGGCATATGTATAGCATCTATTGCACTATAGAGAAATCACATCCTCACATTATGACATCAAACCACCATTTTAAGACATCACACACAGTATATTTACATCGTATCCACGGTATCTGTGTCATCACATCACTGTATTGATGATATCATACCATCTGTATTTATGAGATCTCATCGACTGTGTATGACGACTCATATTCATTGTATAAAACATCGTATTCACACTATTTGTAGCATCACAGAAACTGTATCTGTGTCTCACACATTCTTTCCATCATATCACAACCTTGGTAAGTATGACATCACACCAACTATATGTTTTAACATCATATACATATATAAAGCATCACATCCTCATTTATGAGATCACACCACATTTCTTATGACACAAAGCACTGTACTCATGATATCACTCCCACTCTCTGACATTGCATCCACTTATCTGTGTCATCACAACCACTTATTGAGGATTCTGAACAACTGTATATATGACATTACACCCAGTTTATGTATGACATCTTATGCACTCTACATAACGTCACATCCACTCTTAGATTTCACATCAGGGTCATCAATTAATCCCCTGAATTCATATATCACCCCA
>JAJLRB010002250.1:0-26455 GCA_020976825.1 Odocoileus hemionus
GTTTAAAGACCCCCGGAAAAAAGGGGGGCCCATGGGAGTTTTATGGGTTTTAAAGACATGAGAACGGTTTTGGGGGGATGTCAAAAAGTGGTGTGATATATACAAAAAGGGAAATGATGCATATGAGTTTCATTAAAATTTTTCATAAAAACTTTGTGGCTCTGGGTAAAAAAAACAACAATTTGGGGTTATATGATCATAATCTGGTGTGGGTGGGCAAATGGTACAAAAGGATGTTTTCTATCAGATATAAAGGGGTTTTGGGTGTGAGAAAAAAAAAGATTTGGGTTTTCCCCGTATAGAGTGGGAAATTTTTGTCACTCAGCGTGGGTGGGGATATCATATATACTGCATATTTTTTTCATACTTTTGTATGGTGGGGGTCCCTAAAAACAGTGTGTGTTATAACATTTATAGAGGGGGGGTTTCATCCCCACTGATACCCGATTTTGGAGGTTATACTGTCAGATAGAGTGGTTTGTATTGTTTTTTCACGGTGTGTTTTTTATGCCCAAAAATAGTGGGTTGGAAAATTTAGAAAAACCCAAAATGGGGTGTGATGGGAACCCGATGGATGGCTGTGGGGGTACTGATAAGGGGGTGAATGTCATAAACCGTGGATGTGAGTCATATAGAGGGGAAACTGAGTCATGAATGCAGGGGTTTGTGTTTTCATCAGTAAAAAATCCCTTGATATCATAAAGGGGGGGGGGGGAAAGTGGTGTCCCTGTAGAAAGTGTAAAGGGTTTTCATAATTTTGTGCCCTGTCATGACTTACATACTTTTGTTATAAACTCGACACAGAGGGGACATTTGATACAAAAAGTGTGTGTCAAACTGTGGATGGCAAAAAAACAGGGCAGGATGTCAAATATATGTGTGAGATTGGGAGGTGTAGAGGTTGGGATTGTTTTGAAAGCATATGTGGAATTTTCACGTATATTGGGATGATGTCATAAAAACACTAGCTTTAGTCATTTCATAAAAATTTTGATGTCATAAAACTTTGATGTCATGTCATTTTTCCTGAAAGGGGCTGTCATACATAGAGTGTGCGTTATAAACGTCCAGAGAGTGGGTGTTTTTATCATTTGGTTTCTCTGGGGTTTTTGGACAAGCATACAGTGGAGGGATTCAGATTCAAAGGGTGAGAAGGGAGATATAACATTTGTTTGTCATGTGTGTGGGTTTTCTTTTATTTGTGTCCATGATGGGGGCCCGGGGAATTCCCCCTGGAAAATTTAAAGCGATGACTGTAAAGGTTGGGGAAGTCACAAAAAGGGTTACGAAAATTTGGGATAGTGCCTAAGTGTCAAAACATAAAATGGTGGAAAATCCTACGACGTTGGGCTGGATCTCATTAGAGTGGTTGTGATGACCCCCAGGTACAGGGTTTCAACGTCAGATATATTCGGAAATTTATTCAGATACAGTGATTTCGAAAGTCATAAATAATGTGGTGTCAGGCCATAAAATGTGGGGGTGTGCCCTTCCCAAAAATTTTTATGATGGACGCAAAAAAGGGGTTTGATGTCATACATACAAAGGGTGTGATAAAGGAAAAAGTGGGTTTGAAACCCCCCCCAGAAAAAAATACAGTAGTTGGAGGTAACAAAAAAATAGTGAATTTGGTATTGTATACAATGGAAAATGATGTCCTTTTATAGCGGGTTTAGATTCATAGATACAATTGTTGTGATATCATCAAATTCAGTGGATGTTTGACAGGAAAAAGGGGGGTAGATGTCAATTTTTAATTTTGCGTGATGCCTAGAAAAAGGTGGTTTTATGTCGAATGTGAGGATGCGATGTCTTCAACAGGGCAAAGATGCTGCACTTTCGCAGATTTGAGGTCATAAAAAAGGGAGGGGCCCTGGTCAAAACAGCGGTTTGATTTACAAGGATTTTTTGCTTTTGATGGGCACATGTATAGGGAATATATTGCCCTTTCAAAATAGTTTTGGTTTTATACATAAAATGTTTTTGAGGCATAAGTCAGTAGAGGAAGACTTTTGCAGTAATTTTGAAGTTACAGATTTCAACTGGGTGTCACACATATAGTTGGGGGTGATGTCAATAAAAGTGGGTGTGTATTAGTTTGGGGAGGTTTTTATTTGGGAAAGAAACCGTGGGTGTGCTGTCCAATAGGGGTGTGGGCGTATGTCTGAAATGGATGTGACATTTTATAAAAAAAACTGAGTTTTGGTCTTATAAAGAGGAAGTGATGCCAAACTAGAGTGGGAAAAAAGATATGATACATAGGCCCAGTGTGGTTTTCCGCAAAACCCCCAAAAAAAAAAAGGGTGGGATGTTTTTACAGGGTTGGGGGTGATTCATGAATATAGTGCATGGGGTGTCACAGGTATACTGGATGAGATTTCATATATATAAAGGTTGTGAAATCATCGATAGACTGGGGGGGACGACCAGATCCATTTATGTGAAGTCAAATATAGTGGAAGTGATGTCATAAATAAAGTGGGTGATGGCGTAAAGAGTGGATTGATACCCTAGGTATTAAAAAGATTTCATAAATATAGTGGAGGTGATGTTTATACATTCACTGGGGTTTTATAAAAATTTATTCAAATTTTCTGTATGACACAGTTACAGTCGTTGGAGGTTCCCTATGGTGTTGTGAAGAAAACAAAAGGGTTTTTGTTCTCATTTAAATGTGTGTGATGCTATATAAAGAAATAAGTTTGTTTAAAAGGAAAGTGTGTGATGTCCCTAGATAGGGGTCATTTTTTTGATTCACGGTTTTATAGTGCTGTGATATCATACGAAATAAAAAGAAATGTCATATCGTTTTCAATGCGTGTGGGTATAAAGAATAAAGTGCTTGTATGTTAAAAAAAATTTTTTGGAAAAGGTTTTTTTGGGGGGGGGTTATAGAGTGTGGTTATGATGTCTTTTTTAGTGCATTTTTAGGCTACATTTGGGAACCTGGGGATCCCTTACATAGTTTGGGGTTTTTGGCGTCGACAAAGTGGGTTTTGATGACATTAGAGTGGATGTGAAAGGCAGAAAGATCGGGTTTCAAGACAACTGAGTTGGGTAGTCATACCCACAGGGGGGGGTGAGAAACGTATCAGTGGATATGATGTCCAAAAATATATGTGCCATGACATCGGGTACCCGTGTTAGTGTTCCCATTCAATACCCAAATCATGATATTTTTACCCGAGTGTTTGGGAAAGCATAGTGGGGTCTTGTCATAATTACAGGGGTGGAAGTCACAAGTAGAGTGTAGTGAAAGTAAAAAGCAGGGGGGGTGTGGTGTCATGAACCGATTGCATGTGTTGCCCTGAATACAGACTTGTATGTCATAAAAAGGTTTGGGGGGAAAATCACAAATTAAAACACAGGGTGTCATACATACAGTGGGTTTTATATCACACAAATGCTGGGGTGGTAATAAACAAATAATCATTTAAAGACCCGGAAAAGGGGGGTGCGATGGGAAAATATACTGGGTTAATGAATGAGAAAGTGGGTGTGGGTATAGAGTGGTGTGATTTTCATACAGAGTGGAAGTGTGTCATAGTAGTTTTAAAGTTTTTCATAGACTTTGTGGCTTGGTATCATACATTTCAATTTGGGGGGGATATGATCGAAATCTGGTGTGATGACATGGTACCCGAGGTTTTTTTCAGAATAAAGGGTGGATGTGAGAAAAAGAAGATGTGAAAGTCAAGTTTTAAGTGAATTTTTTGTCCCCCGGGGTGGGTGTTATATCTATAAACTTTCATATTGTTCGATACATATAGTTGTGTGGGGTCCTACATACAGTGTGTGTTATAACAGATAGAGTGGGTGTCCCTCACACTGATACAGATTATTTTTGGTTAACTGTCAATAGGTGGTTTTTAAATTTTCTTTACAAAGGTGTTTTTTTCATGTCCCAAAAATTTTGTGGGTTGAATTCAGAAACCCAAAATGGTGTGATGGGACGATGGAGTGGCTGGATGTCCTGAAATAGGGGGTGAAATGTCATAAACCGTGGATGTGAATTTTTAAAATAAGGGAAATTTATGTCATGAATGCAGTGTTTTGGGGATGTCAATTTAGTACGTCATTTATATCAAAAGGGGAAGGGGGTGTATTTTAGAAAGTGTATGATGTCAATGTGTTTCCCTGTCATGACTTACATACTTGTTGTTATATCATCGACACAAGGTACATGATACAAAAGTGTGGGGTCCCTCTGTGGGGATTGGGGACAAATCCCGGGCAAAAAATGTCAAATAAGGGTGAGATTCAGGTGTAGAGGTTGCATTGTCATGAAAGATATGTGTTATATCACGTTATTGGGATGATGCATAAATACATAGCTGGGATGTCATGCATAAAGGGGTGTGATGTCATAAAGCTTTTATTTTATGTCATTCCCTCCTGAAGTTTTTTCAACATAATTTTTGGTGTATCGTAAAAGGGGTTGTTTTCTTATACTTACTCTGGGTTTTTAGGACAAAGCAAAATGAGGTACCAGAACAATTGGGGGAGATGGCAGTTTAACCCCCCTTTTGTTGTTATTTTGTATTCCCCCTCTATTTTTTGTATATTTACGAATCCCAATAGGTTCCCAAGCCCCCTGTTAAAAAGGGTTGAAGTCAACAAGGCTTAGTTTCCAAATTTGTTTTAATGCCCTAAGTTCCAAAAATAAAATGGTGTGTATCCCACACAGTTGGGGTGAAATCATTTTTAATTTAAATTTGTGATTAACACCCCCCCCCCGGGACCGTGGGATGCAACGTCGAAATTATATCCGGGAGTTATGTCATTGGGGTACAAAGGGGGCATGCAATTTGTATAAATAATTTTTGGTTGTCAACCATAAAAAGGGGGATGTGAAGCCCCTTTTTTAAAAAGGTTTTTAAGTTGGTTCCCCCAAAAAAAGGGGGGTGGGGATTTTCAAACAAAAAAACCAAAGGGGGGTGAAAGAAAGGAAAAAAATTGGGTGAAACACAGAAATACATTTGGGTTTTTGAAAGGGAACAAAACTATGAATAGGTATTGTTACAAAAGGATAGTGTCATCATATAAGGCATGAGATCTCAAGATTTCACTTGTTGTGATACCCTCAATACAGTGGGTGTGAGACAGAAAATTTCCCGTGGGGATGATGTCAATTTATATTTTTGCGGAAAGCCTTAGAAATGGTGGGGTTTTTATGTCGTAAGGGGGGGATGCGAAAGTCTTCAAAAGGGGGAAAGTTTCTAAAATACGCGATTTATGAGGTCATTTCAAGAGTTGGTGTGGGCGTGGGCAATACAGCCCGGGGTTTATGACAAATTATTTGCCGTTTAGGGCACATGTATAGGGAAAATATTTTCCCTACAAACTAGATTTTTGGTTTCTTTCCCTAGTTTGTGAGGTCATAAAATACAGAGAGTGAAGACTTTAAACAGTAATGTGATGGTTTCAGAGGGGCAACTGATGTCACAAAAATATAGTTTGGGGGTGATGTCCCCATAAAAATGGGGGTGGGTATTTGTGGAAAAGGTTTTGATGGCCCAAAAATAAAAAGTGGGTTTTGGTCTCATATAGGGGGGGTGACGTCCCTGTCTGGGGTGGTGTGACATATAAAAAACTGAGTTTTTTCTTTTTAAAGAGGATGTGATGCCATCAGAAATGCAAAAGATAGATACATAGGCCGAGTGTGGTGTCACAAAAAACAGAGGGTTTGGGTATAACGATTTTTTGTATGTCAAAAATATAGTGCATGGGGTTAAGGTATACTGGATGGAAAATCAAAAATATATAGGGTTTTGATTTCATCGATAAAACTGGGGAGGACGACACAGATCCATTTTTGTGATGTCAAATATAGTGGGGGGAAATGATGTTTTATAAATAAAGTGGTGTGATGGCTTAAAAAGGGATGTGATAACCCTAGGAAAATTTTACAAATTTCTACATATAGTGGAGGTGATGTCATACCCCTGGGTTTTATTAAAAATTTATACATTTGGGTTTGATGACTCATTACAAATCTTTTTGAGGTCAGTTTGGTGTTTTGTGAAGTACACCCAAAGGGTTTTGTTCTCATTAAACTGTGTGTGATGCATAAAAGAAGATAAGTCTTTTAAAAAAGAGTGTGTTGGGTTCCATAGATAGAGTCATTTTATGTGGTTTACGTATATAGTGACGTGATAAACATAGCAGTAATGAAATGTCATTTTGTATACAAAGCGGGTGATATCATGAAAAAAGTGCAAGTGAAGTTTATAAATATTGAGGATTGGTCATAGAGTGTGGTTATGATGTCAGTGTAGTGCATTTGATGGGATACCTTTTTCAACCTGTGATCTCTTTCATAGTTTTTGGGGTTTTGGGGTGGCGTTTGACAAAATGGGTGTGATGCATAGAATGGGGTGGTGATGGCAGATGAACGGGTTTTTAAGACAGACCCTAGGCTTTGTGTAGTCCTACACACGTTTGGGTGGGGAACGTATAAATTTGGGTATGAAAGTCCTAAACGTAGTAAAGTGCCAGACATCGGGGGACAGTGTTAGTGTTTCCCCTTCATAAAACCAAGGGGCGATTATATTTTTACTGGGGTTAAAGTTGTGGGAAAGCATAGTAGGTGTCCCTTTTCATTTTTTACAGTGGCTGTGATTTCCCAAAATAGAGGGGTATGTGATTTCATAAGCCCGTGGGTGGGTGTCATAACCCAAAGCATGTGTTTTCCATGAAATACAGAATTGTGATGTCATAAGAGTGGGTGTGAGGTCACAAATTAATCACAGGATGTCATACTACAGTGGGTTTTATATCACACCCTAATGCTGGGGTGGTTTTAACCCAAAAAATCAGTAATGACCCAGGTAAGGGGGTGCATGGCAATATACTGGGTTAATGACAAAGAAACTGGGGGTGATGTCATAGGGGTGGGGTGATATAACAAAAGTGGAAATGATGTAAATGTAGTTCATAAGTTGTCATAGGGCTTTGGGGGCTCTGGTATCCTACATCAAGGGGGGTTAAAGGGTCGATAAAACCTTTTGTGTGAAAAAAAACTGGTACAGGGATGGCTTCAGTTTTTAAAGGGTGTGATGTGAGAAAAAGAAGATGTGATGTCACGTAAAAGAGTGAAATTTTTGTTTATCCCCGTGGGGGTGATTCTTTTAAACTGCATAAATTTTTCGTTTTCATATAGTTTTGTGTGGTGTCCCACATACATGTGTGTTATAACATTTATAGAGTTGGGGTTCATCACATGATACAGATTTTGGAGGTTTTATGTCAGTAGAGGGGGTTGGTTTTTGTCTTTTTCCGGGGTGTTTCATGTCAAAAAAGTGGATTGAATTTAGAACCATGTGGGTTTTGATGGGGCAGTGGAGTGGGTGGTTTATGGGCACTGATAAGGGGGTGAGATTCATTAAAAACCCTGGGTTGATTTTAAAAGAGGGGAAACTATGTCATGGGAAAAAACCCGGGGTTTTGGAAAGTCATCCCGTACTGATCCCCTTTAATCCAAAAAAGTGTGAAAGTTGTCTGTAGAATGTGGGATGATGTCATATGTGTGCCCCGTCATGACTTACATACTTGTTGTTTATCATCGACACGAGGTACTTTGATAAAAACGTGTGTGTCATTTTGTTGATGGCACAAAACAGTGGGAGTGATGTCAAAATAGTGTGTGAGATTCAGGTTTTAGAGGGTTTCTTGCATTAAAACATATGTGTGATATCACTTTTAATTGGGATGATGTCTAAATAACTAGCTGGGATGTCATTTTAAAGGGGGTGTGTTTTAATAAAATTTGATGTCATGTCATTATCCCCCGAATGGCTGTCATACATAGAGTGGGGCGTGATATGTCCAAGAGTGGGTGTGTTATCATTGAACTTTTGGGGTTTTTGGACAAGCTTTCAGTGGAAGGGAGTCCCCAGTTTCAAGGGTTTAATGGCCAATATAACATTTTTTGGGTTTTCATGTTGTGAAACTCATCTATAGTGTCCCTGATGCCACGAATCCCATGGGGGTAATCGATGGGTGTAATGGGGGGAAAATCAAAAAGATGGTTACGAAGGGTTTGGAAAAGTGGGGTAAAAATGTCATACATAAAATGGGGGGTGATATCCTACGTACATTGGTTTTGGATCTCATTAGAAATGGTTTTTTATGACACAGGAAAAGTTTTGCAACGTCAGATATATTCGGAGTGATGTCATGATACAGGATGCGATGTCAAAAATAAAGTGGTGTCAGCCCTAAAATGTGGGTGGATGCTTCAAAAGTTTTTATGAAGGTTCGGGAAAAAGGGGTGTGATGTCATTTCTTAAAAACGGGTTTTTATAAGATGGGAAAAAAGTGGGGGGTGAAAAAACAGAAGATACAGGGTTTTTTTGAGGTAACAAAACTAGTGAATGGTATTGTATAAAAGGATAAGAATGTCATCATATAAGCGCAGGAATTTTCATAGAAACACTTGGTTTTTGAATTATCAATACAGTGGATGTGATGACAGAGAAAACTGTGGGTATGATGTCAATTAAAATTGTTTCGGATGCCTTTGAAATGGTGGTTTGATGTCGTTTAAAGTGGGGGATGCATGTCTTCAACCCGGGGAAAAATGCTGCACTACCCCAGATTTGAGGGCTACAAGAGTAGGTGTGACCCTGGTCAATACAGTCGGGTGATGACAAAAGGGTTATTTGCTGTTTATGTCCATGTATAGGGAAAAATATTGCCCTACCCTACTAGATGTGGTTTCATAAAATAGATGTTGTGAGGGCATAAGTACAGTAAATGAAAATTAAGCAGTTTGAAAGTGATGTTACAGAGGCAAAATTTTTGTCACAATAAAAGTGGGGGGTGAAAGTTTACATAAAAATTGGGGGTTTTTGATATTAGTGGAGGGTTTTGATGGCAAAGATACAGGGGTTTTGCTGTCTCATATGTGGGTTTTTGACGTCATGTCTTAATGGATGTGACAAACATAAAAACTGGGTTTTTTCCTTATAAAAGGAGGGGATGCCTTTTAGAAATGCAAATGGGTATATACATAGGCCCAGTGTGGTTTCACAACACAGAGGGTGGGGTGTTAACAGGGTTGGGTTTTGATTTATTTATGAATAAAGTGCATGGGAATTGGGCACAGGTTTTTACTGGATGAGAATTTATAAAAATATAAGGGTTTTGATATAAACGAAAAGGAAAATGGGTGTGACGACAAAGATCCAATTGATGTAAAGTCAAAAATAGTGGAAGTTTATGTCATAAAAAAAGTGGTTTTGTTGGGGTAAAAAGGGAGGGGTTCCCAAAGGGATTATACAAGATTTTAACATTTTAGTGGAAAGGGGATGTCATACTACACCCGGGTTTGATAAATTTATCATTTGCTGTGATGACACAGTTTTCATCGTTTTGAGGTCAGATATGGTTTTGGGGGGGGCGTTTAAGTACACAATGGTTCTGTTCTCATAACAATGTGTGTGATGCTTATATAAAGAAGAAAAAAGTCGTAAAAGGAGAGTGTGTGATGTCATTTGATAGAGTATTTTTTTGGGTGTCAGTATTAGGACTGGGGATTCATACGCGTAGATGAAATTTCATAAACGTATACAAAAGCGTGTGATATAAAGAATAAAGTGCATGTGATGTCTAAATTTTTGAGGATTGGGTCATAAGTTTTGGTTATGATGTCATGTGTAGTGCATTTTTATGGGGATTCATTTGCAAACCCGTGATCCCTTTTCATTTGTTGGGTTTATGGCGTCGACAAAGTGGGTGTATTTAATAAGAGTGGATGTGATGGCAGATAGATTGGGGTTTTTAAGACAGACTTTGATTTTTGTAGTCATACACACATGTGGGTGAAACTTATATAGTGGATATGATGCCTAAAAGAATAGTGCCATGGGCATCGGGTACGGTTAGGTTCCCAAATTTTTATATACCAAATGCGATGATTAAATTTTTTCTGAGTATTTTTTTTTAAAGCATAGTAGGTGTCTTGTAAAAATTACAGTGGCTTTGATGTCACAATAAAAGGGTATGTGATTTCAAAAGCAGTGGGTTTTTGGGGGTCATGAACCCATTGCATGGTTCCCTGGAAAAACAGAATTGTGGGTGTCATAAAGAGTGGGTTGAGGGCACAAATTTAAACACAGGTGTCATACTACATTTGGGGTTTTATATCACACATAATTTCTGGGGTGGTAAAATCAATTTACTCCCGAAAAGGGCCCCGGGGACAGGGGATGCGATGGGGGATATACTGGGTTAATGACTTAAACAGGGGGGGTGATGTCCCTAGAGGGGGGGAATTTATACAGAGGGAAAATGGTGTCAAAATGTAGTTCATAAATTTTAAAAGACTTTTGGCTCTTTGGGATCATACTTTCAATGGGGGGTTTTTTTTGATTTGATTTAAACTGTGTGTATGGGCACCCGGGACAGAGGATGTGCTTCAGTTTTTAAAAGGGGGTGATGTAGAAAAAAAGATGTGATGTCACGTATAGGTGAATTTAAAAGTCACTCAGCGTGGTGTTTTTATTCCTATATACTGCATATTGTTCATACAATTTTATGTGTGGTTTCCCAAAACAGTGGTGTTATAAAATGATAGAGTGGGGGATCACACGGGAAAAGATTATGGGGTTTTTACTGTTTAGATAAGTTTGGGTTTTATTTTTTTAAAACGGTGTGGGTTTTATGCAAATATAGTGGATTGAAATTTAAACCCAAAATGGATGTGATGGGAAAAGATGGGGTGGCGGGGATGTCAAGATATAGGGGGATTAGAAAGTTTATAAAAACCCTGGGTGTGATGTCAATAGAGGGGATCTGATGTCGAATTCAGTGTTTGTGATGTCATCAGTACTGATCAAAGGGGTATCATAAAGTGTGAATGTGGGGGGGCAAGTAAAAAGTGTAAAGATGTAAAATGTGTTCCCTGTCATGACTTACATACTTTTTTTTTATATAACGACAATGGTTTCAAACGTTCAAAAGTTTTGTGGGATCTGTGTGATGGCACAAAAACAGTGGCAGGGGAATGTTTAAAAATTTGGGTGTGAGAGGGGGTGTAGAGGTTGCATTGTCATGAAAGCATATGTGGGATATCACTTTTATTGGGGATGAGGGCATAAATACCTAGCTGGGGTGTCAGCATAAAGGGCTGTGTTTTCATAAAGCTTTTTTGTCATTTTCATTTTATTCCCGGGAAAGTGCCCGTCATTTCATTTGAGTTTGGGGGATATCGGCCCCGAGAGTGGGTGTGTTATCATTTTATTTTCTGGGTTTGAGGACAAGCATACAGTGGGGGTAAATCTTTAGATACAATGGGTGAGATGGCAATATAACATTTGTGTTGTCATGTTGTGGGTCTCAACTAAGTTTCCCTGTTTCCCCCGAATCCCAAAAAGGGGAATAAAGCGATGAAATGTAATGGTGTGAAGTCAAAAAGAGTGGTTAAAGAAGATTTGTATAGTGCCTAAGATGTAAAACATAAAAGGGTGTGATATCCCACGTACAGTTTGGGCCCGGATCATCTTAAGTGGGTTTTGATGACACAGGGACAGTGGATGCAACGTCAGATATATTCAAGGGGATGTCATGGGGTACAGTTTTGCGATGTCATAAATAAAAAGGTGTCATGCAAAATGTGGGTGTGATGCCTTTAAAAGTTTTTATGATGGTAAAGCAAAAGGGGGGTGATGTCATACATACAAAGGGTTTTGATTTAAGATGGAAAGAGTGGGTGTGAAAAAACAGAAGATACAGTGGGTTTTGGGGGGGTAACAAAAATAGTGAATAGGTAGTTATACAATGGGGTATGATTTTCCCTCATATAAGCGCATGGATCTCATAGTACACTTGTTGGATATTATTTAAAACAGTGGATGTGAAAGACAAAGATACTGTGGGGATGATGTCAATTATAATTTTTGCGTGATGCCTTTAAAAGGTGGTTTTTAAAGTCGTAATGTGAGGGAAAGCATGTCTTCAACAGGGGGAAAAGGGGTTCACAAAGCCCGATTATGAGGTTCATACAAGAGTAGGTGTGACGTGGTCAATTTCAGTCGGGGTTTATGACAAGGATTTTTTGCTTTATGTCACATGGGATAGGGAAAATTTTTGCCCTACTACTAGATGTGGTTTCATACATAGATGTTGTTTGGGGGGATAAAAATAAATAGAGTGAAAAACTTAAGCAGAGAAAGTGATTTTTACGAGTGCAACTGATGTCACCATATAGTGGGTGTGGGTGTCCATAAAAGGGGGTGTGATATTTGTGGAGAGGGTTTTTATGGCAAAGAACAGTGGGGGGTTTCTGTCTCCCTATGTGGGTTTTGACGTCAGTCTGAAGTGGATGGACAAAACAAAATAAAGGGTTTTTTCTCTTATAAAAAAGGATGGGGATGGCCCTCTTAAATGGGAAAAGATTTTGATCATAGGCCGGGGTGTGGTTTTTTCAAAACACAGAGGGTGGGGAAAGTTATACAGATTGGGTGGTTTTCATTAAATAGTGCATGGGATTTTACAAGGGATACTGGATGAGATTTTCATATATATTATTGTGATATCATCGATAGGGCTGGGTTTTTTTGGGACGACCCCAGAAAACAGTTGATTTTTTGTCAAATATAGTGGGAAATGATGTCATAAATAAAGTGGGGTTTGGCCCTAAAGAGTGGATGTATACCATAGGTATTATACAAGAAATTTCCCTACATATAGTGGAGGTGATTCATAATACACTGGGGGGATAAAAATTTGGTTTAAATTTTCTGTGATGACACAGTTACAGTCCCTTTTGAGGTAGATATGGTTCTGTGAAGTACACAATGGGGTTTTTTCTTTTTAAAAATTTTGTGTGATGCTTATAAAAGAAGTAAGTCCCTAAAAGGAGAGTGTGTTTTGTCCCTAGATAGGTTTTTTTATGATGTCACGTATAAATTTAATGTGATTCAAAACCAGTAGAGAAATTCATATCGTACAATGCGGTGAATCATGAAAAAGTCGGGGATGCATTTAAAAATTTAGGGTTGTGGTCAAAGTGGGTTAGAAAGTCATGTGTTTGCATTTGGGTGGCATACATTTGAAACCTGTGAACTTTTTACAATTTTTTTTGGGGGGTTTTTTGTGATGGCGTCGACAAAGTGGGGGTGATGAAAATAGATGGGGGTGATGGGAGATAGACGGGGTTTAAGACAGGGCATAAGGGTTTTGTGTCATACAAAACAGTGGGGGGGTGAGAAGGATTAAAATTGGGGTATGATTTCCCAAAGAAATTTTGCCATGACATCGGGTACAGTGTTTTGGGGTTTCCCCTTTATTTTACCAAGGGGGATGATATTTTTTCTGGTTTTTTTTGGAAAACATAGTTTGGTGTTTGTTCCCTAATTACAGTGGGTGTGATGTCACAAGTAGGTGTATGTGAGTTAAGGGGATTTGGGGGTGGTGTCATGAACCGATGATTGTTGCCATGAATTTAAAAATTGTTTTATAAAGAGTGGGTGTGAGGTCACAAAATTAAAACACAGGATGTCATACATACATGGGTTTGAATCAAAATAATGCTGGTGTGGGATAAACAAAATACTCAGTAATTGGGCCCGGTAAAGGGGGTGGGATGGGGAAAATTACTGGGTTAATGAAATGAAAAAGTGGGTGTGGGTTTTCATAGAATTTTGGGGTGATTTCTACAGAGTGGAAGTGATGTCAAAATGTAGTTCAAAAAGTTGTCATAGAAATTTGGGGGCTTGGTATCTTTCATACAAAAAGGGGGTTTTTAAACGATTAAACTGTTGTGATGGGGGCCCCCTGGGGACAAAAGGTGTGCCCCTTTAGATATAAAGGGTTTTGATGTGGGGAAAAAAAAAGATTGATGCACGTTAAGGGGAAATTTTTGTCACTCAGCGTGGGTGTGATTCATATAAAAATGGGATATTGGGTTTATTTAATTAAAAGTATTTTGGTTTTCCTTTCATACAGTGGGGTGTTATAACATTTATAGAGTGGGTGTCATTTACATGAAACAGATTATTGGGGGTTATACTGTCAGAAAAAAGGGTTTTATTGTCTTTACACGGTGTGTTTTATGCAAATATAGTGGATTTGAATTCAGAACCATAGTGGTTTTGATGGGACAGAAGGGGTGGGTGTGATGCACTTTATAAAAGGGGGTGAGGGTGTCATAAAACCGGAAAGTGATGTTTAAAAAGAGGGGATTGATGTCATGAATGCAGTGGGTTTTTGATGTCTTTTGTAGAAACATTTATATCATAAAGTGTGAAAGTGGTGTCATTTAGAATTTTATGATGGCATATGTGTGCCCCCCGTCATGACTTTTCATACTTGTTGTTTTATCATCGACACAGAATTTCATCGATAAAAAAACGTGTTTGGGTATCTGTGTGATGGCACAAATACAGTGGCAGTTATGTCAAATAAATGTGTGAGATGTCAGGTTGTAGAAAGGTTTTTAAATTTTTATGGAAAAACCCCAAAGTGGGGATATCACGTTATTGGTATGAGGGCTTTAAAAACCTAGCTGGGATGTCATTTCATTTTGGGCGTGATGTCTAAAGCTTTGATGCATGTCCCTTCCCTCCTTTAATGTGCGTTTACATAGGTTGGGGCGTGAATGTCCAGAGGTGGGGTGGGTTTTCATTGATACTTGGGTTTGCGGGGCAAATACATGGAGTTTGTCTCAGATACAATGGGTGAATGGGGAATATAAAAATTGTGTTGTCATGTGGTGATTCATCTTTTAAATGTCCTGATTTCCAAAGAATCCCATGGAGGTAATGCGATGAATTGTAATGGTGTGAAGTCACAAAGAGGGTTACGAAAAATTTTTAAATCCTAAGATGTTTATACAAAAAATGGGTTATATCCTAAAAGTTTAAATTGGTCTGAGATCATCATTAGAGTGGGGTTTTGATTTCCCCAGGAAAAGTGGATGGGGAAGTCAGATATTTCGGAGTTGTCAGAGTCAATGCATGCATGTATAAATAATGTGGGGTCATGGGCCCTAAAATGTGGGGTGTGATGCCTTCAAAAGTTTTTATGATGGTACCCAAAAAGGGGGGTGATGTCATACAAACAAAGGGTGTGATAAATTTTGGAAAAAGGGGGGTGTGAAAAAAACAGAAATACAGTGTTTTTGAGGGGGAACAAACTAGTGAAAAAGGGTTTTGTTTTAAAAATGGTATGATTTTCATCATATAAGCGCATGAGATCTCATAATACACTTGTTGTGATATCATCAATACAGGGGGATGTGATTACAGAGATACTGTGGGTTTTTTTGTCAATTATATTGGGGCGTGTTTCCTTAAGAAATTGGGTTTGATGTGTAATGTGAGGATGGGGATGTCTTCAACCCGGGCAAAGATGCTTCACTACGAGGGTTATGGGTCATTTCAAGGTTGGTGTGACTGGAAATACATCCCGGGGTGATGACAAAAGGGTTATTTGCTGTGATGTCACATGTATAGGGGAAAATATTGCCCCCACATACTAGATGTGGTTTCATACAAAAGATGTTGTGGGTTTATAAGTAAGTAGAGTGAAGACTTTAAACAGAAAATGTGATGTTACAGAGTGCAACTATGTCACACATATAGTGGAGTGTGTGCCAATAAATGTGGGTGTGTTATAGTGGACGAGGTTTTGATGGCAAGCTCGTGGTGTGCTGTCTCTATAGTGGGTGTGACTCCATGTCTGAAGTGGAGTGACATCATAAATACTGTGTTTTCGCTGTTATAAAGAGGATGTGATGCAATCTACCGTGCCAATGATATCATACATAGGCCGAGTGTGGTGTCAGCAACACAGAGGGTGGGATGTTAAACAGATTGGGTGTGATGTCATGGGAAAATAGTGCTGGGGGTCCAAAGGTATACTGGATGAGATATCATATGTATTAGGATTGTGATATCTATGCCGATAGAGCTGGGGTGTGACGTACACAGATCCAGTTGATGTGATTCAAATAAGTGGAATGATGTCATAAATAAAGGTGGGTGTGATGCGTAAAGAGTGGATGGGGATACATTGGTATTTACAAGAAATTTTATAATAAAGTGGAGGTATGTCATAAAACATGGGTTTTTATTAAAAATTTTAAATTTGCTGTGAAAGACACAGTTACAGTCGGTTTTGAGAAGATAAGGGGTTTTGTGAAGTAACAATGGTTTTTGTTCTCATAAACAAATGTGTGTGATGCTATATAAAGAAGATAAGTCCGGTTTAAAAGGAGAGTGTGTGATGTCATTTGAAAAGAGTCATTTTTGAGTCCTTTTAAAGTGACTGTGATATCATAAGCAGTAGAAAGAAATGTATATCGAATTTCAATGGGGTGTATATCATGAATTTAAAATGCTTTTGATGTCATAAATATTGAGGATTGTGGTCCTAGAGGGGTGGTTATTATGTCAAAGTGTAGTGCATTTTTATGGGATACATTTTTCAACTGTGATCTCTTTTTTAGTTGGTGTGTTTTGGGGTCGGGCAAAGTGGGTGTGATGACAATAAAAGGGGGATTTTTATGGAGATAGATCGGGTTTTAAGACGAAAAGAGCTTGTGTAGTCATTTTTCACAGTGGGGGGAGAAAATATATAGTTGGGGGTTGATTTCCCAAACCCTAGTATGTCCCTGAATTTGGGTAAGTGTTAGTGTTCCCATTATATACCAAGTGCGAAGAAATTTTTTCTGAGTATGTTGTAAAGATAGTAGGGGGTCTTGTCATAATTTCAGTGGGGGTGATGTCACAAAATAAGTGTATGTGATGTCAAACAGGGGGGTGTGGTGGCAAAGAACCGATTGCATGTGTTGCCAAAGAATACAGACTTGTGTTTTAATAAAAAAGGGGTGTGAGGCACAAAATTAAATTTACGGATGTCAAAACATACATTTGGGGTTTTATATCAAAAACATAAAGCTGGGGGTGGTATTTAAACAAATTTTCTCAGTAATGGGCCCAGGTACAGGGGATGCGTTTGGGAGAATACTGGGGTTTTTTTACATTTAAAAACCGTGGGGGTGATGTCATAGAGTGGTGTGATTCCTTCAGAGGGAAGTGATGTCTTTGTAGTTCAAAGTTGTCATAGACTTTGTGGCTTGGTTTTTTAATACAATGGGGGGTTTTATGATCGATTTAAAAAGTTGGTGGCACTGGAAAAGAGGATTGGCCTTAGATATAAGGGTGTGATGTGAGAAAAAGAAGATGGGGATGTCACGTTTTAGAGTGAATTTATGTCCCCCAGCGGGGGGGTGTGATTCATATATACTGCATATTGTTCGATACATATAGTATGTGTGGTGTCCTACTTTTAAAATGTGGGGTTATAAAAATTTATAGAGTGGGGGTCATCACCCTATACAAAAATTATGGAGGGTTTTAAAAGGCCCGATTGAGTTTTTGTATTTTTCTTTACAACCGGTGGTTTCAAAGCAAAAATAGTGGATTTAAAATTTAGAACCTTTGGGGGAAAGTAAAAGGGGCAGATGGAGTGGCTGTGATGTCAATGATAAAGGGGGGTGAATGTCAAAAAAACCCTGGATTTTTTTTGATGTCATATAGAGGGGGTCTGATGTTTATGAATGCCCGTGGGTTTTTGATGTCATCAAAAAAAATGATCCTTGTATCATAAAAGGTTTTAATGTGATGCCTTTTTAGAATGTGTATGATGTATATGTGTGCCTGTCAAAGACTTACATACTTGTTGTTATAATTTACGACACAGAGGTACAAACGATACAAACGTGTGGGGTTCCCTCTGTTGGATTGGGACAAAAAAACAGTGGAGGTGTCCCAAAAATAGTGTGTTTAGATGTTTATTTTTAGAGGGGTTTCATTTCATGAAAGCATATGTGTGATTTCAATTTTTATTGGGATGGTGTCCAAAATTTCACTAGCTGGGATGTCAAACAAAAGGGCTGTGATGTCATAAAGCCTTTTATTTTCATGTCATTCATCCTGAATGTTGTAACATTGAGTGTGCGTGATATGTCCCGGGGTTTGGGTTTTGTTTCATGATACTCTGGGGTTGAGGGCAAGCTACAATGGAGGGAGGGCTCGGGAAAAAATGGGTGAGATGGCAGATATAACATTTGTGTTTCATTGTGGATCCATTTTATAGTGTCCTGGGGTTTCCACGAATCCATGGGGGTAATGGATGATGTAATGGGTAAGTTTACAAAGAGGGTTTTGAAGATTTGTTTTAGTGCCTAAGATGGGCATACAAAAAAATGGGTGTGTATCCTAAGTACCGGTGGGGCCGGGGAAACATCATTAAGTGGTTGTGAAAGACACCGGTACAGTGGGTGCAACTCCGTATATTCGGAAATGATGTCATGAGTCAGTGCAAAGCGATGTATAAATTTAAAGGGGGTGTCCCTGCCATAAAAAGGGGGGGATGTGGCCTTTAAAAGTTTTTATTTATGGTAAAGCAAACAGGGGTGTGATGTCATACATACAAAGGGTTTTGATAAGATGGAAAAAAGTGGGTGTGAAAACGAAGAACAGTGGGTTTTGGGTAACAAAAATATGAAAAGGTATTGTAAAACAAAGGATATGAGTCATCATATAAAGCGCATGAGACTCATAGATACACTTTTTGGATTTTCATTTAATACAGTTGGGGATTGAACAGAGATACTGTGGGTTTTGATGTCAAAATTTTTTTGTGCGTGATGCCTTAGAAATGGGGGTTTGATGTCGAATGTGGGATTTCCCTGTCTTCAACAAAGGGAAAGATCTGCACTACGCAGATTAGAGGTAAAAACAAGAGTAGGTGTGGGGCTGGGCAAAACAGTCGGGTGATGACAAGGATTATTTGCTGTGATGCCCATGTATAAAGGGGAAAATTTTTTTGCCCTACATACTGTGTGGTTTTTATACATAGAAGTTTTGAGGTCATAAGTACAAATAGAGTGAAGATTAAGAAATAATGTGATGTTACCCGAGTGCAATGAGTCACACATATAGGGGGTTTTGGGTGTCACATAAAAATGGGTGTGATATTAGTGGGGGGAGGTTTTGATGGCAAGATTTAAAATGGGGGTTTCTTCTCATATAGTGGGTTTTGGGCGTCATGCTGAAGTGGATGTGACATCTAAATACTGGGTTTTTCTCTTTTAAAGGGGGATGTGAGCCATCTAGAGTGCAAATGATATGTTTTCTTTGGCCGAAGGGGTGGGGTCCGCAACACGGGGTTTGGGGTGTTATACAGATTTGGGGGGGTTTATGTCCCTGAATAAGTGCATGGGGTGTCACAGGTAAAACGGGGTAGATATCATAATATATAGGGTTTTGATATCATCGATAGATGGGTGTGACGAAACAGATCCCCGTTTATGTGTTTCAAATATAGTGGAAGTGGTTTTATAAATAAAGTGGTGTGATGGCGTAAAGAGTTTGGGTGGGATACCATAGGGGATTATACAAAATTTCATACTTTTAGTGGAGGTAAAGTTTAAACTACATGGGTTTGATAAAAATTTATACATTTTTCTGTGATGACACCGTTACAGTCCCTTTTTTGGTCAGATATGGTTTTCTGTGAAGTACACAATGGTTCGTTCTCATAACAATGTGGGGGTGAAGCTTTTAAAAAAGATAAGTCCAAAGGAGAGTGTGTTTTGTCATAATTTTGAGTCCCTTTTATGATGTTTACGTTTTATAGTGCTGGATATCTTTCGCAAATAGGGTGAAATTTTCAAAATCGTATACAATGCGTGGATATCATGAATTTTAAAAACATGTTTATGTTTATAAAATTGAGGATTGGGTATAGAGTTGGTTATGATGTCATGTGTAGTGCATTTGATTCATCATTTGAAAACCCGTGATCTCTTACATAGTTGGTTTTTTTAAAGGGCGTCGACAAAGTGGGTTTTGTGACAATTGAGTGGATGTGATTTGGGAGATAAAATGGTTTCCCAAAACAGCATAGAGCTTGTGGGAAATCTTTCACAACAGTGGGGTTGAGAACGTATATAGTGGATATGATGTCCTAAACTTGTAGTGCCATGACATCGGGTTAAAAGTGTTAGTGTTTTTTATTCATATACCAAGGGCGATTATTTTTTAATTTAGTTTTTGTGTAAAAATTTGTAGGTTTGTCCTAATTAAGTGGCTGTGGAAAGTCACAAATAGAGTGTATGTGATGTCATAAGCAGTGGGTGTGGGTCATAACCGATTGCATTTTGTTGCCTAATTTCAAGGGCTTGTGATGCATAAAGATGGGTTGGGGGTCACAAATTAAACCAACCCGGAGTCATCATACGTTTGGGGTTTTATATACACATAATGGTGGTTTGGTTTTAATCAAAAATACCAGTAATGAACCCCGGTACAGGGGATGCGATGGGAGTTTACTGGGTTTAAAGACTGAGAACAGGGGGGGTGGGGATGTCATAAGGGGGTGTGATAACATCAGAGTGGGAAATGATTTTAAAATTTTATTCATAAAATTTGTCATAGACTTTTTGGCTCGGTATCATAAATACAAAAGGGGGTTTTTTATGATCGAAAATCTGTGTGTGATGACACTGGTACAGAGGATGGCTTCAGTATAAAGGGGTGATGTGAGAAAAAGAAGATGTATGTCACGATAGAGGGGAAAAATTTTTGTCACTCACGTGGGTGTGATTCATATATACTTTCATTTTGTTCCCTAAATATATATGTTGGTTTCCTACATTTTCAGTTGTGTTTTAACACTGATAGAAAAGGGGGGTCAACACATGATACAGATTATGGAGGTTATACTGTCAGGTAGAGTGGTTGTATTTTCCCCTTTTCACGGTTGGGGTTTTTATGCCAAAAATAGTGGGGTTAAATTTAGAACCAAGGGTGGATGGGACAGATGGGGGTGGCTTTTAGTCAATGATATAGGGGAAGTTTTCATAAAAAAAGTGGATTTTATTTTTCTTTTAGAGGGGTTTTGATGTAAAATGCAGTGGGTTTTTGATGTCATCAGTACTGAACATTTATATCATTAAAATGTGAATGTTTTGTCTGTAGAATTTTTATGATGTCATTTGTGTGCCCCGTCATGAACCCTTTCATACTTGTTGTTAAAAATCATCGACACAGAGGGACATCGGGTACAAACGTGTGTGTCATCTGTGTGATTGGGCCCCAAATACAGTGGCAGGATGTAATATTTTGGGGTGGGATGTCATGTAGAGGGTTTCATTGCATGAAAGCAATATGGGGTTATATCACGTATATTGGTATGAGGGCAAAAAATACACTAGCGGGAAGTCATGCCCTTTTAAAAGGGGTGTGATGTCATAAAACTTTGATGGGCATGTCTTTATTTGAATGTGCTGTAAAACATAGAAAATGTGCGTGGGTATCGTCCAAAAAGAGTGGGGTGGGTTTTCATTGATACTCTGGGGGTTTTTGGACAAGCTTTCAGGGATTTTGTCTCAGTACAATGGGTGAATGGCAAAAAATTTTAAATTTGTGTTGTCCCTGTGTGTAAACTCATCTATAGGTCCTGATGCCACAATCCCCCGGAGGGGAATGCGATGACTGTAATGGGGTGAATTTCCCCCCGAGTGGTTACGAAGATTTTTTATATGCCCAAGATGTCATACAAAAAATGGGTGTGATATCCTACGTACAGTTGGGGCTGAGATCATCATTAGAGTGGGTTTTGAGACACAGGTCAGTGGAGCAACGGTCAGATATATTCGGAGTGATGTCATGATAAAAGTGGGATGCGGGTTTTAAAAAAATAAATTTGGTTTTCATTTTCCCTAAAAAGTGGTTTTGGGTGCTTTAAAAGTTTTTTATGATGGTACCAAACGGGGGGGATTCATAATACAAAGGGTGTGATAAGAGGAAAAGTGGGGGTTTTTTAACACAGAAGATCCCGGGTGTGAGGTAACAAAACAGTGAAAGGTTTTTTATACAATGGATAGATGTCATCATATAAGCGCATGAGATCTCATGATACATTGTTGGGAATCATCAAAAAAGTGGATGTGATACAGAGATACTGTGGGATGATTCAATTATATTGTGGGGTGTTCCCCTTTGAAATGGTGGGTTTTTTTGTCGTTTTAAAGTGAGGTGCGATGTCTTTAAAAGGGCAAAATGTGCACTCCCCAGATTATTAGGGCATACAAGAGTAGGGGTGACGGGTCAAAAACAGTCGGGTTTATGACAAGGATTTTTTTGCTGTGATGTCACATGTATAGGGAAAATATTGCCCTTTCTACTAGATGGGGGTTTTAACATAGATGTTGTGAGGTCATAAGTAAGTAGAGTGAAGAATTAAGCAGTAGAATGTGATGTTACAGATGCAACTGAAGTCACACATATATGGGTGTGTTCACATAAAAGTGGGGTTGATATTAGTGGGGGAGGTTTTTTATGGCAAAAATAACCGGGTTTTGGGGGTTTCCCGTTCATATATGGGTGTGACTCATGTCTTTAAGTGGATGGGACAACCCTAAATTCCCGGGGTTTTTGCCCCTTATAAAAAGGAAAGTTTATTTCCACTAGAAGGGGCAAAATTAAAATGATAATAAGGGCCCAATGGGTGTCAGCAACACGAGGGTGGGATGTTTAAAAGATTGGTGTGTGAAAGTCATGGGAAAATAGTGCATTTGGGGTGTCCAGGTAAACTGGATGGTTTCATATATATTTAGGTTGTGATATCATCGTTTAGAAAAATGGGTGTGACGACACAGATTTCCCGTTGATGTGATTCAAATATAGTGGAAGTGAGTTCCCTAAATAAAGTGGGTGATGGGTAAAGAGTGGGTGTGATACCATTTGGTATTTTACAAGATTTCATAATTAAAATGGAGGGGAAAGTCAAACAACACTGGGTTTGATTTAAAAATTTTACTTTTGGGTGTATGACACAGTTACAGTCGTTGTGAGGTCAGATATGGGGTCTGTGAAGTACACAAAGGTTCTGTTCTCATAACAATGTGTGTGATGCCCATATAAAGAAGTAAGTCGTAAAGGTAGGTGTGTGATGTATAGATAGGGGTCATTTTAGAAAAATTTACGTATATAG
This sequence comes from Odocoileus hemionus, assembly GCA_020976825.1. Classification (NCBI taxonomy): domain Eukaryota; kingdom Metazoa; phylum Chordata; class Mammalia; order Artiodactyla; family Cervidae; genus Odocoileus; species Odocoileus hemionus. Next base: position 23,011 of record JAJLRB010002250.1, read on the forward strand.
TGACTGTGATATCATACGCAGTAGTGAAAAAGTCATATCGTATACAAAAGGTGGATATCATGAATAAAGTGGAAAGTGATGTATTTAAAATTTAGGATTGTGGGATAAAAGTGTGGTTATTTTGTCTTTTAGTGCATTTGAGGCATACATTTGAACCCTTTATCTCTTACATAGTTGGTGTGATGGCGTCGAAATGGGGGTGGGTGAATAAAGGGGATTGTGGCGATAGATCGGGTTTAAAACAGACATAGAGCCTTTTTGTGTCATACACACAGTTGGGTGAGAACGATATAGTGGTATAAAGTCCTAAAACGTAGTATGTGCCATGACATCGGGGACAGTGTTTTGTGTTCCCCTTCATAACCAAGTGCGATGATATTTTTAAATGAGTATGTTGTGTTTAAAACATAGTAGGGTTTTCTTGTCAAATTACGTGGCTGTGATGTTCCCCAAGTAGAGTGTATGTGATGTCATAAGCAGTGGGTGTGGTGTCCCTGAAAACCCATTGCATGTGTTGCCCTGAAAACAACTTGTGATGTCATAAAGAGTGGGGGTTAGGTCACAAATTAAACACAGGATGTCAAAACATACAGTGGGTTTGATTTTCACAAAAATTAAAGGGTTTGGGGTTTTGGTTTTAATCAATATAATCAGTAAGGGCCAGGTACAGGGGGTGCATGGCAGATATACTGGGTTAATGACATGAAAAGGGGTGTGAAAGTCCCTAGAGTTTGGGGTGGTATATACAGAGTGGAAAATGATTCATATGTTGTTCATAAATTTCATAGACTTTGTGGGTTGGTATTAAAACATACAAAGGGGGGTTTTATGATCGATAATCTGTGTGTGATGACACTGGTACAGAGATGTCTTCAGATTTTAAAAGGGGGTTGTGAGAAAAAGAAAATGTGATTCACTTTTAGAGTGAATTTTTTGTCACTCAAAGGGGGTGTGATTCATAAATATTTCATATTGTTTTGATACATATTGATGGGGGTGTCCTACATACAGGGGTGTGTTATAACATTTATAGAGTGGGTGTCATCACACTGATACAGATTATGGAGGTTTTTACTGTCAGATAGAGTGGGGGTTTTATTGTCTTTTTCACGGTGTGTTTCATGCCAAAAATAGTGGGTTGGGAATTTAGAAACCCTAGTGGAAAGTGGGTGGGGCAGAGGAGTGGCTGTGATGTCAGATATAGGGGATGAGATGTAAAAAACCGTGGAAAGTGATGTCATATAGAGGGGGTTGGGGTCATGAAATGCAGTGTTTGTGATGTCATCAGTACTGATTTTTTGATATTTATAAAGTGTGAATTGGTGTCATGTGAATTTTTGTATGATGTCCCTATGTGTGCCCTGCAGACTTACATAAATTGTTGTTTTATCTTTGACACAGAGGGACATCGAAAAAAAACGTGTTTTCATTTTGTGTGATGGGAAAATACAGTGGCAAATGATGTCAAATAAGTTGGGGTGAGATGTCAAGGGGTTTTGAGGTTGCATTGTTAATTGGGAAAACATATGTGTGATATCCCCGTTTATTGGATGAGGGCATAAATACACTGTGGGATGTCCCTGCATAAAGGGGTGTGATGTCATAAAGTTTGATGTCAAAGCTTTTATTCCCGAAAGTGCTGTCAACATAGAGTGTGCGTGATATCGTCCAGAGAGTGGGTGTGTTTTTCATTGAAAACTCTGGGGTTGAGGACAAGCATTCCGTGGAGGGAGTTTTCAGATACAATGGGTGAAGGCAGATTAACATTTGTGTTTTATGTGTGTGATTTATCTATAGGGGTCCTGGGTGCCCAGGGAAACCCCTGGAGGAATGGATGAAATGTAATGGTGTGAAGTCACAAAGAAATTTGGGTTTCGAAGATTTGTATAGTGCCTAAGATGGCATACATAAAAGGGTGTGATATCCTAAATTTCAGTTGGTCTGAAAATCATCATTGGTGGTTGTATGACAAGGGACAGGGGATGCAACGTCCCAAAATATTCGGGGGTGATGTCATGAAATACAGGGGCAAAGCATGTCCCTAAAAAATGTTGGGGTCATGCCTAAAGTGGATGTGATGCCTTCAAAAATTTTTTTATGGTACGGGGAAACAGGGGTGGATTTTCATACATACAAAGGGTGGGATAAGATGGAAAAAGGGGTTTTGAAACACAGAAAGATACGTGGGTTTTTGGGGTAACCCAAAAATAGTAATAGGAAAATTTTTAAACAAAAGGAATTTTGATGTCATCATATAACGCATGAGATGTCTCATAGAATACACTTGTTGTTGAGATTTATCATCAATACAGTGGGGATGTGATGACATATTGATACGTGTCGGTATGATGTTGCAAAATGATTGTGCGTGATGCCCTTAGAAATGGAGTGGTTTGATGTCGTAATGTGAGGATGTGATGTCTTCAACAGAGGCAAAGATGCTGCTGGCCAACGTTGAGGGACGCAGATTGCTGTGAGGTCATCATGACAAGGAGTAGGTGTGACGTGGTCAATACAGGTCGTTGAAGACAATGGATTAATTTGCTGTGTATGCGTCTACTATGTATAGGTAGGGTTAAATAGAGTTGCCCTTCACTAATACTGGGTATGTGGTTTCATACATAGATGTTGTGAGGTCAATAAGTACAGTAGTGTGAAGACTTAAGAGTAGATGTGATGTTACAGAGTGCAACTGATGTCACACATATAGTGGGGTGTGATGTCACATAAAGTGGGTGTGATATTAGTGAGAGTAGGTTTTGATGGCAAAAGATATACAGTGGGTGTGCTGTCTCATATAGTGTGTGTGACGTCATGTCTGAAGTGGATGTGACAACATAAATAACTGTGTTTTTAGCTGTTATAAAAGAGGATGTGATTGCATCTACAGTGCAAATGATATCAATACATAGCGGCCGAGTGAGGTGTCGAGCAAGTCACAGAGGTGTGGATGTTATGCAGATTGTAGTGGGTGTGATGTCATAGAATCCTATATTGCATAGAATGTACACACGTATTACCTGAGAGATGTGATACTCATGATATATTTTATAGGTTTTTGTGATATCATCGATAGAACTGGGTGTGATGACACAGATCCAGATGATCATTTCTCATTCTCGGAGCTGTGAGGTCGACGCAATATAGTTGAAAGTCGATGTCATAGAGTAAAGTGGTAGGTCCTGAATGCGCGTAAAGAGTCGGTATCGTGATGTCATAGCAGGTATTATACATGATGATTTCATACATATATAGTGGAGGGTGATGTCGTTATACATACACTGTGGTGATTTGATAAAATTGATTACATTTGCTGGTGATGATACAAGATACATTGGGGTGTGATATAAGAAAAATATGGTGTCTGTGAATACACAAAGGTTCTGTTTCTCATTACACTGTGTGTGATTGCCACATCAAGTCAGATAAGTCGTAAGGTAGAGTG
>JAJLRB010002251.1:0-26772 GCA_020976825.1 Odocoileus hemionus
TCCCCGGGGGGAAGACCCCGGGAAAGGGAAGGGGCAACCCACTCTAGTACTGTTGCCTGGAGAATCCCAGGGCCAGAGAAGCCTGCGGGCTGCAGTTCATGGGTCGCAAAGAGTCAGATAAGACTGAGCGACTACACACACACACACTTGGGCGACACGGAGCTCGCAGGGGGGCAGCCCTGCCCACCCCCATCCCAGCCCAGAGGCCTGTGGCCTGGCACCTGCTGCAGGGCTGGCTCTCCCTGGGTCCCAGGCTCTCAAGCGATAGCAATCAAGAACTAAACTGAAGGGTGCAGGAACAGGACATCACAGCCTGAGGTCACAAAGGAGGCTGGAGGAGTGAGCCGGGGGCAGTGTACCCGCAGAGGTGGAGGAGGCGGTGCAGGGCTGCAGAGGAACTGCCTGCAAAGCTGCCTGCTGGGCCAGAATGTTCACTTTTCTCCAGGGCTGGCTGTCCATGGCCACATGAAGGGAGAGGCTGCTACCAGAGTGGCTTGGCTTCTCAGATTGGAACCCCAGGCCTCATTGTCAGGGGGGTACTATGAGCTGCTGAGATGACTGTGGAAAGGTTCCTGAAACCTGTTGGTCCGCCCTTGAAGGCGTTGGCTTGGAAAGTAGCAGGAATGGTGACAGGAAAACCCTGTTGCCAGATCACATGGGTTGCCCATGGTCATGGTCTATGTGGTCAGCAGGATGCTGAGGCCCTTAGAGCAGCGTAGGTCCCTAGTGACCAACAGTCACTCCTACGTCAGGGTGTGCCAGAGAGGCCGTGGTTCCTACATTGAGAGCAGGTGTGATACACTGGACATGAAATGCCCTATTGCGGGAGACTGGTTTTTAACAGGTGAACGTCTGCCCTGCTTCATTGCACCAGTGGGCAGTCGAGGAGACTGGGCACAGTTGCTCATGCATGGTCCAGGTGATTGAGATTCCATGCGTCCAGCTGGCTCTTGACCGCGGTGTCAGGTTCGGACCACCTGCCCTGATCTGCGTTATAGAACTCAGCGTTTTCCTCCGCAGGCCCCTACAGATCTAGGCTTGCGAGGGTGAGTTGAAAGGGAGCCGGGAATTAGGCTGCTGTAACTACACTCTGCCTGGAGTTAGGAACACAGGAAGGGTTGGTACTTTGTCTGGTGCCCATCGATCCTTCAGGGCCGAATGCTCATGGACCACCCGGCTCCCCCAGGCAGCCACCTACACCCCCAAGGGAGATTGTTGGGACTGCTTTCTGGGCCAGCTCAGGGGCTCTTGTGGTGCAGTCCAGGTGAAACTAAGATACCCTTTCTCTGTCCAATACAGGTTGATCGCTGAGGACTTGGAGGGCGGCCTCTTCACCGTGACGTCTGTTGTTCCGAAAAGTGATCGATGATTTCAAAAATCCCAAGCCAAGAGAGAATAAAAGAGTAAGGGCCAGCCTTGGTGGGTTTTCCCCGAGTTTGGGGTTGCATTTCCCTGTCTGCCTTGGAGGTGGTGATTTTCTGGCCGATGGAAGCTATCTTAGCCACAGCCACTCTGCGTGTTTTTAAGGTTCCAGATGTACGAGAATTGTTACTTATGATGAAAAAGAAAATTAAAAAGGGAAAAAGGGAAGAGTTGTACCCGATTGCTGTCGGTAATAAGAAGCAAACAATATGGGTGTTAATATGTTACTGGCCGGGTGGGTCTCCTCCTCTCAGAAGGTTATGGGTGGTCCCCACACCACCACAGACCCCACACTACCTCCCACCCCTGCAGCACAGGCCTAGCGCAGAAAGGGCCCCAACCAGTCCCCCCCACCCAGTGCCCTTCATCACCCTCCCCCTGGTGCCACACCCCCAGGGATGAGTTCAGATGTGGCTGCTGGGGCAGGTCTGGGGGACAGTGACAAGCAGGTGTAACCCATAGGTTTGGCTCGATGAGCCTGCAGCTAGGAGATTCACACCGAGCCTGGCCCTGCCCTCGGGAAGGGACTTGGGCTCCGACCTGGGTGAAGACGAAAGTGATGGCCTCTGAGAGGGCAGCAGCGCACCCACCTGGAGGGGACCTCGCTCTCGCCCTCATGGAGGGGGGGTGAGGGCTCTTGGAACTTGTGTGGCAGCAGCCACATGTGCCATACTAGTAGTGGCCACCACACCTTGCAGAGTGACATCGTTCAGCAGTCCAACTACCAGAGCCCTGGACACACGATGAACTCCAGGAGGGACGTGTTGACAGTCTCCAGCTAGCCTGTGTATTTTACCTCCCCAGGCTTTTAGCAAAGAGTGGGTTGGCATTCTCCCCAGAAATCTTACTTCCGCATTGCCCGCACTCAGACCTTCTCCTGTGAGAGGGCAAGCTAGAGCTCAAGGGGGCGAGAAAAATAAGTCTTTTTTTTTTTTTAATATAGATTGGAGGCTAATTACCTTACAACATTGCAGTGGTTTTTGTCACTACAATTGAAAATGTATTAGCCATGGAATTATTTACAGATTTCCCCATCCTGGTTCCGCCTCGCCCATTTCCTCTCCACCCCATGTCCCTCTGGTCATCCCAGTGTACCTAGGCCCGAGTACTTGTCTTCATGCTCAGCCAACCTGGGCAGGTTGATCTGTTTGCACCGAGACATAGTGCACATGTTGTTCGATGCTGTTCTCTGTAACATCCCCATACCTCGCCTTCTACTGAGTCTTTAAGATAAAATAAATATATCGGTTAGATTAATCTGAGTCTCTTTTGTACTGTGTGGCTGAGGTCATGAAGTGTTTAGAGGTTGTGTAGTGGCGCGGGGCTTAAAGGGGTTAGGGTCCCTCTCCTGGTGACGAGGTTGTGTGGGGGGGTCAAAGAATAGGGGGGGGATGACAGTGGGGGAATGTCATCATCTAACTGATGCTGTTGCTGTTGACAATAGAGACTTTCCCCACCCCCGCTCGGTTGGTATTTTGTTATTTGTGTACTGTATATTCCCAACTTTAAGATGATATATAAACTTGCGTGTTGGCGAGTGTGGTGCAGGTTGCGGATGAAGACGAGTGCAAGCGGTCTATCTAGATGATCAATGCAATCTGATGAGGTCATTTGTTATCATTACCATTTTCTAAATTTCCAATTTTTTTTTTTTAGTAAACTGTAATGGCCCTTTATTTTTACGGGCCCAAATTTTCGCTCTGTATAATGGGCTCCAGTTTCACCCCTCCAAAATTAAAACTGATTAAAATAAAAACCCCTTTTTAAGGGCTGATTTAAAAATTCCAGGGTTGAATATGTCCCAAACAGTTTCCTAAACCCTTTCCCGCTGCTGTGGGCATCTTTTTTGCTTCCATGTCCTGGCTTTTTATAAACAGTGCTGCAATAAACATTGGGGGGCACGAGTCTCTTTCAGATCGGTTTCCCCCCAGTTGTATCCCAAAGGGGGTTTGCTGGGTCATTTTCATTTTCAAATTTCCAGCTTTTTAAAAAATCTCCACACTTTTTTTTCCATAGCGGCTGTACTTTTTTGGGCTTTCCCCCCCAACAGGGGTAAGGGGGTTCCCCCTTTTCTCCACACCCTCTCCAGCATTTATTGTTTTAGATTTTTGGGTTTTAGCACCATCCTGACGGGCGTGTAAGGGTACCTCATTGGGGTTTTTGATTTGCATTTCTCTGATAATGAGTGATTTTTGACTTTTTTTTCCCATGTGTTTTTTAGCCATCTTTTGTGCCCTTCCTTGGAGAAATGTCTTTTTGGGTTTTTTGGGCCCATTTTTGTTTGGGGTAAATTTATTTTTTCTGGATTGATTTTGCAGGATTTTGCTTGTTTTTTTTTTTGAGTTTAAAAACCCTTTGTCTGTTGCTTCTTTTGCTTTTATTTCCCCCCTCTGAGGGTGTCTTTTCCCCTTGTTTATATTTTTCCTTTTGGGTTGGGTGAAAAAAGTTTTTAAAAGTTTAAATTGGGGCCCCAAATTTTTTTTAAATTTTTGCTTTTTTTTCAAAAATTTCTGGGATTTTGGGGTCATAGGGGGTTTTCCTGCTGTGTTTTAAAGTCAAAGATTTTTGCCTATTTTTCCCCTCGGGAGTTTTAAAAGTTTTGTCTTACTTTTCGACCCTTTAAATCCTTTTTTGGTTTAAATTTTTGTGTACGGTTTAAAAAAGTGTTCAAATTTCATTCTTTTACAGGTGGTTGCCTATTTTCCCCCCAGCACCACTTTTTTAAAGAGGGTTTTTTTTTTTTCCGTTGTATACCCTTCCCTTTGTTTTTTCGAAGATAAGGGGGGACCATGGGTTTCCCGGGGTTTTTTCTTTTGGGTTTTCTTTTTTCTTTTTTCCTTTGATCTATATTTCTTTCTTGTGCAGTAACATACTGTTTTTGATGACTGGGGTTTTTGTAGTAAAAGTTGAAGTCGGGCGGGTTGTTTTCCCCATTTCCCAAATTTCTTTTTTTGCCCAAGGTTATTTTGGAGTCGGGTTTTTTTTTGTATTTCCATACAAATTTTTAAAATTTAATTTTGTTCATTTTCTGTGAAAAAACCTTTTGGTAGTTTGATAGGGATTGAAAGAATCTATAATTACTTTGGGTAGTATACCCAAATTTTGACAATATTGATTCTTCCAACCCCATAACACGGATATTTCTCCATCTTTTTTGGGGCCCCTCTTTAAATTTCTTTCATCTGTTTTATGTTTTCTAGAAAAGGTTTTTTTGTTTCTTTGGGTAGAATACCCTAAGTATTTTATTCTTTTTTTTGCAATGGTGAATGGATCGTTTCCTTAATTTCTCTTTCTTTTTTCCCCTCATTGTTAGGGGAAATAGGGTGCAATAATTTCTTTTAAAAAATTTTAAAATCCTGCAATTTTAATTATTCGTTGATTACTCTAGTAATTTTTTTGGTAGAGTTTTTTAGGGTTTTCTATGCAGAGGAACATGTCATCTGAAAAACAAAGAATTTTCTTCTTTTACCCTATCGGAAATTCCTTTTACTTTTTTTTTCTGCCCTGTTTGCTGGGGCCAACATTTCCCAAAACTATTTTAAAAAATAGTATTTGGTGAGAGGGGGGAAACCCTTGTCTTTTTCCCCTGATTTCGGGGAAAAACTTTAAATTTTTTCACCTTTTGAGGGTATGTTTTGCTGTGGGTTTGTAAAATATAGCTTTTTATTATTTGGGGTTTTTTTTCCTTCTTTTTCCTGCTTTTTTGGAGATTTTTAATTTCAAAAATGGTTTTGAATTTGTAAAAGGTTTTTTCCCTGCTTCTTTTGAGTAACAACTTTTTTAAACTTTCAATTTTTTAAATGGGGTTGTTTTAAACATTAAATTGATTTGGGGATTTTAAAGAATCCTTGAAATTCCTGGGAAAAAGCCCATTTGGGTCAGATGAAAGTTTTTTTTAAAATATGTTTTTTTAAATTCTTTTTGGAAAAATTTTTGTTAAGGGTTTTTTGGGCCATCTATTTTGTCAGTAAAATTTTGGGCCCTTTAATTTTTCTTTTTTTGGGGAAATCTTTGTCTGGTTTTGGAATTGGGGTATGGGGCCCTCATAAAAAATATTTGGGAAAGGGTTTACCCCTTTTTCTGTAATTTTCGGAAATTTTTTGAGTAAATAGGTGTTAGCTCTTCCTAAATTTTGGTAAAATTTCAGCTGTGAACCCATCTCGTCCGGGCTTTTTTTTTGCGGGAAGATTTTTTAAATTCCCCGTTTCGTTTTCCCTTTTTCTTGTGATGGGTTTTTAAAATTACCCTTCTATTTTTTCCCTTTTTGGTTCATTTTTGGGAAATTTTATATTTCTCAAAAGAACTTGTCCATTTTTTCCCCAAGGGTTGACCATTTTTTTTGGCAAAGAGCTGCGGTATAGCTTTTATGACCCCTTTGTATTTAAAGGGGTTGTCTTTTGGGTGATCTCTCCTTTTTTCATTTCAAATTTTTGGGTTAAATTTTTTGGGGTTTTCTTCCCCTTTGTTTTTTAAATTGAACTTGCAAAGGGTTTTTGTAAATTTTTGTTTTTTTTTTTTCCAAAAAAACCAGTTTTTTAACTTTGTTGTTTTTTTGCTATGGCCCTCTTTAGTTTCTTCTGCAGGTTTTTCCCCCTTAATTTTTAAGTTTTCCTTTTCCTTCTCAAACCCGGGGGCCCTTCATTTCTTCCTTCTCTATTGTTTTTACTGTATTTTTAAGGTTATTTTTTCCCCTTTTTTCTTGTTTCTTGAGGTAGTTTTTAAATTTGCTAAAATCTTCCCCTTACAAAGCTTTTAAATGCCCCATGGGTTTTGGGGTTTGTTGGGGTTTTTCTTTTTCATTCTTTTCCTATGCATATTTTGATTTTTTTTTTATTTTTTCCCTATGTTTTGTTGGTTTTTCCCAGAAGCTGTTTTTTTAGCCCCCCAAAATGTTTAAATTTAAAAAATTTTTTTTTTTTCCCTGAAAAATTAGACTAATCTTACTGAACTGTGGTCAGAAAACAGGACTGGAATGTTTAAATTTTTTTTGAATTTACCAAGACAAATTTTTAAATTGGCCCAGAATGGATCTTTTCGGAGGGGTTTCCCGTGTGCACTTGAGAAAAAGGTAAGTTGATTGTTTTGGGGGGAAAACTTTCCTATAAAGTCAATTGGTCAAAGCTGGCCCCTTTGGCCCCTTTAAAATTTGGTGTTTTCCTTTTTCATTTTCTTTTTTAATTGTTTCCAATCCATAGTTGGAGTGGGGTATTAAAGTCTCCTACTATTATTGGGGTTACTATTAATTCCCCCTTTTCATATTTCGTTAGCGCTTTGCCTTACAAAATTGCTGCCCTAGTTTTGGGTGAAAAAAATTTTTTTAAAAATTGTTAAAAATCTTCTTTTTGGATTTTTCCTTTTGACAAAAAGGGTAGTGCCTTTCTCTGTCTCTTTTCACAGCCTTTATTTGAAAGCCCTATTTATTTTGATATGAGTTTTTGCGACTCCCCCTCTCTTTTGGCCCTCCGTTTTTTTGGTGGAATTTTTTTTTCCACCCTTCACTTTAGCCCTTATTTTGTCCCTTTTTTGGGGTTTGGGCCCTCTTGTAGACAGCTAATAGGGTCTTGCTTTTGTATCCATTCACCAGGCCTTTGGGTCTTTGGTTGGGGCTTTCCCAAACCCCAAATTTACTTTTAAGTAATTATTGATAGGTATGGTCCTCGTTGCCATATTGATTTTGTTGTTGAGTTCACGTTTATAGCCACAACTTTCTGTGTTTCCTGTCTAGAGAAGATCCTTATGTAATTTGTTGAAGAGCTGGTTTGGTAGGTGGCTGAATTCTCTCACCGTCCGCTTTTGGCTGTCTGTAAAGCTATTTGAGTTCTCCTTCATTAGCTGCGATGATGATCCTTGGCATAGGGTTGGGGTTAATCTATGTTGTAGGTTATTCTCTTTCATTAGTCTTTAAGTATGTCCGTGCCAGGGGGGAATTTCCCTTGCTGGCCTGAAGGGTTTCCATTGAATAGATGCAGGATGTTTATCTCTTGGGGGTGCCTGGATGGAATCCATTAGTGTGTTATATTGTTGTTTCTCGGCCTTGCTGACTTTTATTATTTGTCTTATTTGTGTATTGATCTTTGTTAACTTTGTTTAAGAATGTGTCTTGGGTGTGTTAGCATTGTGCGTTTATCCTCGTCTTTGGGACTCTCTGGGTTTCTTGGACTTGGTTCGGCTATTTCCTTATCCCCATTTTATGGGAAGTTTTCAGCATATTATCTCCTCGAGTATCTTCTCATGGCCTTTTCTTTTTGTCTTCTTCCTTCTGGGACTACCTATGATTCGAATGTTGGGGCGTTTCACATTGTCCCAGACGGTCCCTGAGGTTGTCCTCATTTTCATTTGAATTCTTTTTTCTTTTTTCCTGTTCTGCTTTCAGTTATTTCCACCATTTGAATTCTTCTAACTCACTTCATCCTATCTTCTGTCTCTGTTATCTCGCTACTCTCATGGTTCCCTCCAGAGTGTTTTTGATCTCATTTATTTCATGTATTAATTTTTAATGATTGACGTTTTTTTTTAATTTCTTCTAGGTCTCTTGTTAAACTTTTCTTGCATCTCTTCTCTAATCTTTGTCTCCAGGCTATTTATTTGTAAAACTCGACATTTTGTTTTCACAGATTTTGATCATTTTTATTATCGATTATTCTAAATTCTTTTTCAGGTAGATTCCCTATTTCCTGCTCCTCTTTTGTTTGACTTGGTGGGCTTCTTTTTCATTGTTCCTTTAGCTTGTTGGGTATTTCTCTGCCTTTTCATCTTGTTTAGATTGCTGCTTGTCTGGGAGTGGGGCTTTCTGTATTCTTGTGGTCTGTGGTTCCTTTTTATTGTGGGCTGGTTTCACCCAGTGGGTGGGGTTGGGACGATTGGTTTGTCAAGGTTCCTGGTTAGGGAATCTTGTGTCAGCGTTCTGGTAGAGTATGGAATTGGATTTCTTCTCTCTGGAGTGCAATAGAGTGTCCAGTAATGAGTTTGCGATGGGTCTGTGTGTTAGGTGTGACTTTGGACAGGCGCCTGTTTGTTGGCACTCAGGTCTATGTTCCTGCGTTGCTAAAGAATTTGCGTGGTATGTCTTGTACTGGAGGCTTATTGGCTCTTGGGTGGTGGCTGGTTTTGGTGTATAGGTATGGAGGCTTTTGGATGGTCTCTTATTCCTTAATGTTCCATGTAGTCAGGAGTTTTCTGTTTCTCAGGTTTTGGGCTTAAGCTTCTCTTCCTCTCCTAAGTCTCCTGCCTCTGGATTTCAGTTTTACTTTCTTCCAATAGCCATGTCTCAAGACTTCTCCAACTATACAGCACTAATAATAAAACTTCTATTGGTTAATGGTGAAAAGATTCTCCACCGTGAGAGACAACCAGAGAGGTTCACAGAGTTACATGAAGAATAGGAGAGGGAGGAAGGAGATAGAGGTGAGCAGGAGGAGAAAAAAGGGGACTCAAGAGGGAGGAGAGACAGATCTATGCAGTTATCTGTTCCAAAGTGTTTCTCCATAGCCCAGACACCCACAAAGATTCACAGAATTGGATTGGGAAGAGAAGGGGAAAGGAGGAAATAGAGGTGTTAGTCTGAGGTAGAAAACAGAGAGTCAAAAGGGGGCGAGAGTAATCACCACACTCCATTGAATAGAAATGGAACTGAATATTGGATTCTTAAATGTCCAAAATTTATATCACTATACTGAAAAACAAAGATTAAAAATCTTGTGTAGAGGTTTAGACTCTTTGAAATACAATATTTAAAAACAAAAACAAAAACACACACAAAAATTTAGAAATGTATATGAAGTTTGGTTTTAAAAATAGGGATTTTTCTCATCTCTCTCTCTTTCTCTCTTTTTTGGGCATGGTTATAGTGAAATGAAAATGAAAAATTAAGGAATAATAGAGGAGTATTTAGAGGACTTTAAAAGGAAATGAGGAGAGAAAAGAAAAAGAAAAAAAAATTTTTCCCTAATTTTAATTAAAAAATCGTAGTAAAATATATGATACAAAAATGAATTAGTTGAGGAGTAATGGGGGAGTAATAGGGAAGTTTTTAAAGAAAATAAAAAGAGAAAAAATTAAAAAAAAAAAAAGGAAAGAAAAAAAAAATTTTTTTTTTTAATTTAAAATATATATTATACATATATATCTAGGGATTTCTCTGGAGTTTTTTTTTGTTGCGGTCAGTAAGTGTAGTTCACAGATTCAATTTCAGATAGCCTCCTCTTTCCAGTTTACACTTCTCGGGTATCTATGTAGGCACCCCTTACCGTGTAGTTGGTGTTACCTTCTGGGATTTTTAATCTGTTGCACCGGTCCTTTCTGAAGCGGTTCCCTTTGTTTATTTGGCTTCTGTTTGCCGTCTCTTCGGTGTCTAATTTTCACGCCTGACACAGGCGGGTGGAGGTGATCTCTTATTTAGGTTCGCTAGTTCACAGTTCAGTCCTGCTACGCGGAGGGCGGGGGGCGCTGCAGACAGATACCGCTCTGTGTGGATAGCACTCACCGTGTTCGACGGCCCACAATGGGTTTGCCCGCTCCCACGGGTGTCAGTGCTTTCCCCGTCTACACTGCGCTAAGGGCTCCCGGTGCATCTATATGGAGCGGGACACCTGCGTTGAGTGCGGTTCAGCTTTTCGGGTACTCACACAAAAGCGCGGATTTCGGTTGTCGGCCTGCGATTTTGTGCCTTCCCAGCCTGAGTGGTTCAGGACAGCCAGCAGGCCCTTGGGCGTACTCTCTTCCCGGGTAGGCGCGCTTTTTCCCTCCGCGGCCCCATGCGCGCGCCGCCAGTCGGGTCTCAGGAAGTTCTTTAAGTTAGGAACCGGGGGCCTGTTTCTGCCAGTGTGGGAGGCGGGTGGCTTCTCAGGGTCTGAGTTTTGCCCCTTTTCCCCTCCCCCCTGCCTCCTACCTACCAGCGGGGATGGGGCCGGACTTCTTCTCTGGAGTTTCTCAGTCCCTTTGTTTTGCGAACCACTGGCAGTGTGTTCGGTCCAGTTAATTTTGTTCCCTTGCTATCACCACAGTTAAAAAAAAGCTCGCCTCCGATTGCTCTCAGGGTCTTCGGGCCGGTCCTTACCCTAAGCAATGCCGCCCGCTCCTCTCGTTCCGCCCCCACTTGTTGCTGGCTGGGGTGCCGGCGTCTGGGGTACTTTTCCTGCTGGGTAGTTGGCTTTTAGGCACGTTAATCTGTGTGGGCCTTGTTCAAAATTTTTCTCCCAGTTAGAATGCCGAAAACTTCCCCCAGTCCCGCCAGTGCGAGGGTTTCCTGGTGATTGGAAACTTCCTCTATAAGGATTAAGACTCCCTTTCCCGGGACGGGTCTCCGTCCGTAGCTCTTTTGACTCCCTTTTTATCTTTTATATATTTTGTCTACCTCACCTTCGAAGACAATGGGCTGGTTTTCTGGGCGGCCTGATGTCCTCTGCTAGCGATCAGAAAGTTGTTTTTGTGAAATTTGCTCAGCGTTCAAATGTTCTTTCGATGAATTTGTAGGGGAGAAAAGTGGTCTCCCCGTCCTACTCCTCCGCCATCTTGGCTCCTCCCCCGAAAAATAGGTTTCCAGTGTATACGGGTGAGCGGGGCAGCTGTGGCTGTCAAATGGGGCGTGCATCCGGGACACGGCCCACCCCCGGCTCAGAGCGAGCCTGAGCCCCGTGGGATGTTTTCAGGTCCCTCCCCACCGGCCCAGCAGGGAGGGTCCTCGGAGAAGCTTCCCAGTTCGGCCTCTAGTGTGAGAGCAGGGAGGAGGGGGAGGTCCGTGTGTTAAACATGAGGCTGCGTTATGTGTCTGGGTGACGGGCGAGTGCCTCCGTGGGCTGTGTGTTCGCTACAGGGCCTCCTGCTCGCCGGTCAGGCTGGGACTTCTGACCTGTGCCACCTGACTGGTCAGTGACCTTTGAGGAAGTGACAGCGTCGACACACGGCCTCCAAGTGAGAGCCGGGCTCAGAGCCCACCAGAATGGGGCCCCCCGGTGCCCGACGAATCAAGCCATCCCTTCTTTGAGGAGGAAATGTTTGAGACTGATGACATAGCACAGTACTTGTGGGGGTTTCAGCCCCTCTCCCCTGGAGGCGGGCATAGCTGTCCTGCCCCAGTATTCTTGCCTGGAGAATCCCGTGGACTGGGGGGAGCCTGGGGGGGCTACCGTTTACATAGGGTCGCCACAGAGTCGGACGACAACTGAAGCGACTTCGCACACACACTCCTCGAGGGAAAGGCACGAACACATACAAGGGAACGCTACACTTCTTACATTCTGTAATCTATCGGGCTCCGCCCCCAAAAGGCTTCCAGGGGCTTGGAGCTCCCCTTCTCTGAGGCTAAGGGACTGAGCTGGAGCCCTAAAAGCCCTTGTCCTCAGACCCCATTCTCATCCGGTCGTGGAAAGGATGATCACCCTCGTCCAGGAGGAGCGAGGTCCAAAGGGTGTCGTCCTTTACCGCCCAGCTCACCCGAAACACAAAATAACCCAAGGACGTTCGAGCCCTCTCTCTAGCTGAGGCCTTGTGCTTGCTTCAGTCCTGGCCCCAGCCCCCCATGGTGTCTCTGCAGGGGGCTTGATGGTGGCACCTTCACGGGTGTCCAGGGGCTCTTGTCTCCCCATCCCATCTCAAAGCTGGCACAGACCCCCCCTGGAGATCATAGATTGCATTACACCTGAACCTGACACCTGCACCTCATCTCAGGGTTTTGCTCACTGGCGCTTTCTCATGTGGTGTAGACTTCTGCACCTGTCTGGCTGCCCCGGGGAGCCCTGTCCCCAGTCTCCCTGGAGAGGAACTGGAGCCCCAAAGGACACACACTGTGAACTCATCTCGAGTGAGAAACATTTAGTATCCCTTGTGATGCTCTTGCAGTGCGTCCCCCCGCGGAGCAGGGTCAGCTGGGGTCAGCTCTACCCAAGCTTTAAAAATCTCTTTCCGCCTTAGCCTTTCTTGAGGTGGGACCAGCGTTCCTGGTCGCCTGTACATTAGCTTATTAACTGGAACCCCCCCCCCCCCCCCCCGGGGCCGGGCTGGGTCCCAGGTTTCAGCCCCCTTTGAGAGTACAGCCTGGGACTTTTCCTGGGCTTTGCCCCTGTTTGCACAGGAAGATGTTAAAGGATGCTTGACTCATTTTCTGCCTGCAACATGCCTAAGTGCACTCCGATTGCCAAGGAGGCAATTGTGGTTGCCTTGGGGGAGACCACCCTGACGGAGCGCACACAGTCCAGTCTGCATGTGGAGCTGGTGCCAATGTGGGAAAGCTCCTGGCCAGGCCGAGGGAGGGGCTGTGGACTCTGCCCCTGGAATACAGAATCCCCCGGGTCTCTAATGCCCTCTGCCACCCCCCCCCCCATCCCATCTCACCCCCAGGGAGCCAAGGGCATCATCACTCCCTCCAGTCCAACCCCGGGCGGTGGGCCAAGCATTCTGAGTCGCCAAGCACGTGCTTTTTTTTCAAGCCGTGAGAATGATTTCTGTTTTGTGATGCCCTGTTTGCTGAAAGATTAATAAAAAATCATTTCTGTGCCCCTTAGCAAAACTTCCTGTGTATTGCTCTTTAAAAAGGGATCATCCACCTTCCCGGACCACAAGGTTAAGGTAACCCCGCTAGGAAAACCCCGATAGGCTGCTGCGGGGCAGAGCGAACAGAGAGACGATGAGAGTGAGGGCGAGGGTGAGGTAAGCAACCCCCCGGGAGAGCCCTGGGGTTCCCCGGCTCGCAGGTCCTCGCCCGCACACGCAGGCACCTTTGGGAGAAAACAAATCCTCGCCTTTCCTGTTACCTACTGTGGCTTTCGAGGTCTTAAAATTCAAGGACCCCCAGAATCACGCTTCCTCCCGATCCGCAGGGCCTCTTGGGAGCTGCCCTCCACCTAACCCCAGCAGTGATGGGGTGCTTGCTGGCCAGGGTGCCTTGGTTCTGGCTGGAGGTGGTGGGCCGGGGGGGGGGGGGGGGTGTGGGAGCTGGTGATGGGCAACATCCTGGCTGGGGGCGGGGGGGTGGTGGTGCTCGGGCATCTCAGCTGTCTTCCTCCCTGGGTGCCCTGGCTGGACCCACCCCAGACCTTTGCAGATATCTGCGGAGGACGGCCATGCCCCAGCATTAGTGATAGCTGCTGTGGCTGAGGGGCTGAGGCCACGTGAAGTGGGGCGTACGTGAGGAGACCCCCTGGAAAGCGGTGCTGGTGGATGATGCCAGGACCTGGCGGAAGGGGGACTCCTTGGCAGCGCAGTGTCAGATGGAGAAGCCTGCTAGCGCCTGCGGAGAGCCCCGGGTCCCAGGGGGGGCTACCCAGCCCCCTGCAGCTTAGTCGGCGGTGGCCCCGTGGTGTGCCGGGTGGGCTGGCCCACCGAGCCACCCCGGCACCAGGCATCCCTGGAGCACACGCACCCGGCTTCAGCCGGCCCTGGGCCTTGTCTGACCGACCTGCTGCTTCTGCGGGCCGCTGGCATTTCTTCTCGGCTCGGGGCTCTCTCTGCCAAAACCCACGTCCCTCTGCTGGCCGGGCGTTGGGCGGAGTGGCTGGGAGGGGTCACCGCTCTCCTGTCCTCTGCAGGGCCCGCTGCTGCGTGGTGGCTCAAGGTCAACTTCAGCGAAGCCTTTATTGCCTGGATCCACATCAAGGCGCTGAGAGTGTTCGTGGAGTCTGTGCAGGTGTGTGGACGTGATGCTCTGGGGCCACCTGGCCTCTGCCACCCTCTTCTAACTACGACCCCCCCGACCCTGCCAGCCTCTGGGACATGCTCTGGCCCTCCTACCTCTTTTTCTGCAATTCTTGGCTCTTGGCAAAACAGGCTTTAGGGATTCCTGACTCGAACAAACAAAACCGTCCCTCAGTCCGGAGGCCCTGCTCTCCGGTGCTCTGTGTCTTTCCTGCCAGGCTGGCATCTTGCTCCCCCCACCCACTCTCTGCCACCCTCCAGGGCCCCAGTAGCTCCTGCAAGAGCACCAGCACTGTTTCCATCCTTGACTTTTGAGGCCTAGTCCTAAAAGCAGCACAAAATATAAAACCCAGACGAACCAACAACAACAAAACTTACTTTACCTCCTTTTTAACAAAACGCAAAATAGGCTCACTGTTTTGTGGAAAACTTGGCAATTACCGGTAAGCACAAAGAATGAAGAAAAATCACCTGTAACTTTAACACCAAGAGGAAACACTGCTAAACTCGCTGGTGTTTCTAGCATCCTTCAGGCTTTTTGAGATTGTTTTTTTAAATTTGCAGATATGCATGATTTTGATAAAATGTTTAGAAAAATGGAGTCAAGCAGGAAATTGAAGCCCATTTGAACATCTCCTGTGTCTTGAACTATTGCGGGGGGGTGTTGGCAGCACTGCATGTAGCTGACTGCACCCCAGTTCCCAAAGCTCGGCCTGCTCTGGCCTGCAGGTCCAGTGGCCCCTTGGCCCCTCTGGGTCGTCTTGCTGGGCCCTTCCCTGCCTACACCGAAGGCATCCTCAGGACCCCCCCCATCCCACACCTGCCTGGTGGAATGCCCTGCCTCTCTGTTCCTTGCTCAGGCTTCATAGGTTGCCCCCTGCTATTCATTTCCCCAGAGGCTTCCCCTGGACTTCTGGCTCATCTTCCCTCCCAGTCCTTTCCTCCTGATCCTCATATCTGCCAGTGGCCTCAGGTTCCTCCCCAAACTTCAAGGCCCCCGTGGATGCCTCCCTCCCCTCATTACATCCTTCCCCTCCCTCCCCCCCCCCACATCACGGCACCCCTGACAAGCCTCCATCCTGCCTTGACCCGCTCACGGGTGTGCTCACTCTCTCTTTCACCATCTCCTTCCCAGCTGTCACCAAAGGCTCTTTCTTGGTCCTCTGCCTCCAGCTCATCCTTCATGTGGCTGCCAATGTGGTTTTGTCCGAACACAAGCTAGGTCTGACGTGGCTCCTTGTCTTCTCTCAGATATCTCGGACCTCTGTCACAGCAAGCATTGTGACAAGGGGCTGAAGGGCAGACTCAAGATAACCCAGAGTGTTCCAGCCATCAACAGGCCCCAGTCTGTCCCTGCTCACCTTGAAAATCATTGGTCCTCAGGCTCAGCACAGCAAAGCCTGCCATCCTTACTGGAGGCCCATTTTGCTCAAGAGCGAGGTCCAGATGGTCCACAGAGGTCCCGCATATCATGTTTAAGCTCAAAAAATTGGAGTATATGCAAAAAACAATTCTATTCAAAACTATCAATGTATGCATTTTAAAAACTCTATACTTTTATTTCTCCTGAATAGTTGCATACACATCACTGCTGTTAAAAAAAAAAAAAAAATTCAAGTTCAGAAATAGGTACTGTAGAAAGTAATTTCCTGTCAGTTCCACCAGCCATGGATTATCCCAGTTTTTAATGGTTTTAAAGACTCTTCTTTCCCAACGTTGGTTTATTTATACTTGATGTTCTGCAACTTGTTTTTTTTCAAACTGCTTATTAGTCTCATCACTATACATAGAGAAACTCAATCTTTTTTCATGATTTTTCATATTCCATCTTATGGAGCAGCATAAGCTAAGAAAACAGATGTTAGAGCAACTTGATTAGAGCAGATGGCTACAGTTCACCTGTTATCTTGTTCCTCTTGACCCCGCATTGGCCTTTGCCTTCAGTTGGCCCTTGCTGCTCTGTCTTTCCTCAGAGTTGGTTCTGTCCTTTTTTTTTCCCTACACTGGGCCGGGAGCTGGAGGGGGGGTGGGGAGGGCACGGGGTGACTTGCCTCTCTGCCTGTCACCCACCCGGAGTCAGACAGAGAGTAGGCACTCTATGTTGTGGGCTAAATCTCAATCAGAGAGAAGTGGACCAGCCCTCAGTGGAGGAAGTGCTTGGTTCATTGGCAGGCAACTTAAATCACTCAAGATGAAAATTGGAAACGGGCCCTGGGTGGGAGTGGTGGGCCCCCCCCCACCATGATGAGATGAGATGGAGAAGCCAGCAAGGTAGCTGGGTAATTAATTAGTCTGGATCTTTGGGAGAGGACTTGGTGTGAGAATGGATGTTAGGGAATCACCAAATAACAGTTGATGTGTTTGGATGAGCTCACCTATGGAGGGTCCCATTTAGAGGGTACACCAAAGGGGAGCCCAGCCTCTAAGGAGTTGGGGCAGAGAAAGCCCATGGGAAATGTCAGAGGCCAGAGGAAGGAGAGATGGGTGAGTCAGGAAGCAGACAGTTAACGCTTGAGTGTTTCTGGAATGGGACCACTGGACGTGAGCAACTAGTGAACTGAAGGATGCTCCGGTGACATAGGACCTGGATGCTCTCATAGGTGGGATGAGAGCTGGGGAGTTTTTAAAAAGGGCATGATGGGGGCATGTGAGGCAAGGGAGGGGTGGTGACTGAGACCTTCTTAGTACAGAGGGCGCAGGTGGGGGGCCTCGAGAGGACAGAGGCTCCTGTACTAAGTGGTCCAGAAGTGGGTCGCCTTGGGGCAAGCTGGAGGAGAAAGGAGTAGGAGAGCTGACTCCCTGTAACTGGAAGGCCTGTTCTGAGCAGAATGGAGGAGGTGTTCGAGCTGACCAGGAAGGACAGCTAGCAGGGAGAGGACTGGAAGGGTCTGGGAAGAAGGCGGAAGCCCTGAAAACCAAAAGGGGAGTGGGATGAGAAGGGCCCCAGAGCGTCGAGGCTGGGGGGGTGAGGAGCAAGGCGCATTCCTGTGGCCAGTGTCTAGCTAGGGGTGTCATTCACCAGATGCAGGGGTAGCATGGTGAACAAGGGCAGGTCAGGGGAGCAGAGCTCAGCAGAGATGACCTCTTGTTCAGGGGAAGGGTAATGCAGCCTCCCAGAGCAAACCTGGCGATGAACGTGGTGGGGTGACCGGTCAGAGGGTGGCAGAGTGATGGTCTGGCTACTGTGTCTGTGAGCTGGAATGCTGTCTCCAGACACACGTTTACTTGGCTCTGGTTCAGTGACTGTCGCCCTTTGAGAACTCTAAAGTCTGGTGCTTGGACTTCCTTGTGGTGGGCAGGGACATCTGTGCTGGTGAGGTCGTGGGTGTGCAATGGGGTCTCCATCCAGGCATGGGAGTCGGATGGGATGTTCAGGAGGGAAGGCAGGGTGAGAGCCACCGCTCATTCAAGTGACAATGGGCTTCTCCAGGAAGCACGATGACCTTCTGCTCATTGTCCCTCTGGGTAGCCCGAACTTTGATGATGAGATGTGAGCAAAGAAGGAATGAGGGTGTCTGCTGGGCCATCCTGTCACCCACCATCTAGCTCAGGGGGCTCCTGCCATTCCCTGCCAGCATCAGTGGCCCCTGTGGC
The DNA here is from genome assembly GCA_020976825.1 of Odocoileus hemionus. Taxonomy (NCBI): domain Eukaryota; kingdom Metazoa; phylum Chordata; class Mammalia; order Artiodactyla; family Cervidae; genus Odocoileus; species Odocoileus hemionus. The sequence continues at coordinate 17,644 of JAJLRB010002251.1, forward strand.
CCTCCTCACCTCTCAGCTCCGGTGGGGCCCCGCGCGCTCAGTGTCCTAAGGCGATGGGGCTTATAGGTAGGTCTTCTGCTTGGTTACAGTGAGGCAATTACAAATGGCCCTTTCCATTTTACTTTTCTGTAGACCACTAGGAGACCTCAGGACTTAGTGAACGCTTTGCACCATTAATAGCCAGAAATGAGGATCAGGAAAGTCAGGGGCTAATTTATGGGCCTTGAGACTGAAATAAAAACAAAGTCATACTAACAGATTAGGCAGTAAAAGGGCATCTCAAGGCTAGCTTTCACATGCTGACTCGGGCATGAAGAGATTAAATATTGACTATCCGAGCATTTGCTCACTGTAGTATATATATATATTTTAAAACACTGACCCATTACAAAATGCATGTATACTTATATAGTACTCGGTGTAAACCTTTTTGCTGCACTGGTTTCTTCGTTGCTGTGTGCAGGCTTGCTGTAACAGTGGAGAGCAGGGGCTGCTCTAGTTGCAGAGCACGGGCTCTAGACCCACGGGCTTCAGCAGTTTGTGGCGTACAGCCCCTTGGCTGCTCTGTGGTATGTGGGATGTTCCTGGACCAGGGATGGAATCCATGTACCCTCCATTGACAGGCGGATTCTTATCCACTGGACCACCAGGGAAGTCCCAATGTAAATACTTTGTTGAGAATTAACACAATAGGAAAAGCTGCCAGCAAGTGGTTTTTACATATACTCTGCATCCAGAGTCCATATAAAATCCTTTCTGTCCACCCAAAACTCGGCAAAAGGAATGAACAATCTTGATAAACCAGATCTGTGTGTGCTGGTCTTTCAGTGGAGAAAAGTAAAGCTGCTAAGCTGCATTTTAGACACAGGCTTTGGAGTTACACAATATTTAAGTTGGATGGCCTCCTTTCAACTTGAACCCTTACCACCTGAGTCACACATACCCAAGGGATCCTTGGCTCTTTAGTCAAAAATGGTCACCAATCAGAAGCTGTTGATCGTGTGTTCTACAGATTTTTCTGTGCTGAAAGATCTAATAATTGGCCATCACTCCTGACCCTTGACATTCTGCTCAACTGAGTTTTCTTCTCCTAAGCTGTGTTGGCCGCGTTTTTCACCCTTACTAGAATTTACTGTCAGGTTCATTTCACCCATACTGGCAGTAACTCCCTTACACACTTGGTCTGCCTCAACAGGTATGGACTGCCAGTGAACTTCCAGGCGGTTCTCCTCCAGCCTCATAAGAAGTCATGCACCAAACGTTTACGAGAGGTTCTGAACTCCGTCTTCAGGCATCTGGATGAAGTTGCAGCTGCAAGTATATTGGATGTAGGTATATCATCCAGAGAAAGCTACCTTTTACAGTAAGGTCAGCCTCTCCACATGGAGCTACTCCCCAAAACAGTATCTGCCGGAATATTAGAAAAATCTACACTTCACAAATGTGAAAGGTTAACAAGGAGATTGTGTGCGTGAGTTATGGGTGGACTGTGGCAGGCAGAAATTGTGGTCAATGCCTAGAGAGCTTTCCTCACACAGAAACATAAAACGAGATGAGCTTATGCATTAATGTGACATCTTTTGCAGGCATCCGTGGAAATCCCTGGACTCCAACTCAGCAACCAAGACTACTTTCCTTACGTCTACTTCCACATCGACCTTAGTCTTCTCGATTAGAAAGATGAGCTGGTGCCGCTAAACTTGAGTATTTGTGGCAAACTACTACAGATGTGTCTTTCCTCTAGCCAGAGAACAATTTTAAGTATCCTACAGAATTTAGATTTTTTAGAGTAATTGCTCACGAAGATTAGTGACAGTTGTATTTTTTTTTTGTAAAGTTACAATAAAGAAATGTTCTCAGTCCTTTGAATTGTCTCTTCCCTTATATTCTAACGTAATTTAAAAGTTGAGTTTTCTGAAGGTCTTAAATGAATGGGGACTTCCTATCAACTGGTAACCTGCTGCTGAATTTCATGTCTTAACGGGATACGCTGTGAAGGTTTAATAACATATCAAAAACCTTGGGCTAAGTGTATAACCAGCTCTTTTCCCTAGCAGTTGCTAGTGATGGCCCAAAGACAAAAGATTGGGCATGGAGGGCAGTTCCCACTTGATGATCCACACTCTTCCTCATCCTTCTATATAAACTCGCTTTACCTTCCACATTTACAACTGGACCCCAGCCTTGTGGGTCACAGGCAAGACCTGTGTGACAGCAGGCATCCAGACGGTGTCACGTGAGCCACAGGTTACAGGGAGGACAAAACATCAAGGTCGTCCCTTCACAATAATAATGTACGGGCTGAATTACGCACTCTGAATTTACCATGTGGACACTGATTTCATACGTTTATTGGCATTGTCCAAAAATATTGTTTTATTCTTTAATGGAAAAAAAGCTATAATATTCAAATGAAAAGGATCACATTAAAAAACTTGTATGTAAGAAACAGCCTCCAAGAACATCCAAGCAGCAAGTCAGAGGGAGGGAAAATGCTTCAACAGCCCATCAGTTTTCTTCAAAATATTACTTGACAGGATACAACTCATTTCACTGGCTACGACAATTCATAGAATTTTTCATTGTTTTCTTGAGATGCAGAAGTTCACTGTTGCAGTGTTTTCAAATGACCAGTCAAGGGTTACTTCTCGGTTAAAAAGGCCACTGGTAGGTTCCTTGGACTGGAAAGGACGTTTTCCTTCACTGCAGAAAAATCTGCTCCCAAGAAAAGAAAGCTGAAGTCTTTGCGGAGCCTCTCACAACTCATCCTTCTCCAGGTCATCCAGCTCCACATCACTCAGGTCAATGTCGTCTTCCACGGGAAGCTGTGGGACAGAAAAACCACGGTCAGGCCCTGCAGGGTCTACACAGAGCCATAGGCAGGGCGACCCTGAAGTGTGATGTCTCACTTCACACGGTCAGGCGCCCTGCAGGGTCTATGCAGAACCACAGGGTCCCTGAAGTCTGAGGTCTCACTTCACAGAGCAAGTATACTTCTAGTGGTGCTCTGAGCACAACAGCTTCTGCTCCACCCAGCTCTTGCTTTTAACCCTGCCTATCAATACAGAGCAAAAGCTAACAGTGATTTAACCTGTCCTTTGAGGAGGATGGGCAGAAATGTACTGGAATATATTTAATTTCAAAGCAAGTGCAGAACTTGCACTTCTCCTCCAAGTTACTGAATTCCAGGTTAAATGTTCACTTGAGGGCCAGGAGAAAGCACGCTCAGTGAATTTCTCTGGCTGTCTTGGTCACGAACATCCAGTGCTACACCTGATGGCAGGGAGGATGGGATGAAGGGCCCTACAGGCCCGAGATAAACCAACACTTCAGGGCTAGGCTCACATCAAGGTTCAGGTCTGAGGAAGAGGTCTTGGGTCACAAGCAGCAAAGATGGGTCGGGAAAGTCAGAGGCAGGACCGAAGCCAGGGGTCCTGCTCAGGGCTCAGCTGCCCTCAGGACTCACCTCGCCGTCCTTGCCATCCCAAGGCTCCCTGGTGCTGATGGCAGGGAAAGCCCCACCGCCTACAGGGGCCCGTAGATCCACGCCCAAAAGACAGCTCCCTGAGGGGAAGATGAGAAGATGTGTGTTAACAATGGACACAGTGAAGAAACAAACTCTTTGCTCCTGAGAAGTACTTCACGAACTATCTTCTTTTCCATCAGGGACAACAAGGTCACTGTATAACAATATAATGGAATTCCTGAGGAAGGTTTTGGCAGCATATAAAGCCAGTTACAACCAGTAATTTGAAAAAAACAGCGCAAACGTATCTTGCCAAAAAACAAGTAAGTAAAAAACAATCAAAGTAGATCTAGAAACATGGGCTAGACCAACAATAAACTTGATTAACAAAATTCCACACTAACTTTAGAGCCCCAGAAGGTTTCTCAATGCGGCCACTCTCCATGTTCTGGGCCAGGGAGTCACTTTCCCACCATTCCCTGAAACTGCTGTATGGGCAAAACAGAGGGTTTCAGCACAGGCAGGCAGACCCTGCATGTACCAGATGCACGCAGGCTGGTACACCAGGATGGCTCAATGCCAAGTGCACAGGATGGCAAGGGGCCTGAGAGGAGAAAAGTGGTAGGATCACTTGCTAAGTAAAACACTTCATTGCACAGGAAGATGACTCCAAAGCTCTAATTTATGAACATTTATTCTCCGAAATGTGAAATAGAAAATTACTCGACTTATTGCATACTCTAGAGTAATCTAGTTTGGAACTATTACCACAAAAGAAACCAAGTAAACATTTTGACAAAACAAAACAACTCAAAGAAGGAAGAAGTTACCTGAGAAACTCATTAATGCCTTGCTCACTGAACGATCCCTTTAGGAGAGCAAATTTCATCTTGCGTGCGTTTAATAGCTGCCATAGCAGGGTATCCAAACCCGCCGATCCCCAGCGCATTCTCTAGCTCAGATTGGGCTCCAGCTTCTGTCCACACAGCCCACCTAGAAAAGCGGATTGATTTTTAGGGTAAAGATCCCTTTTGAATTAATTAGAACCCGATTAGTAGACATTAATTAAAGAACAAAAGATTACACATCAAATCATTTATGGAATGAGATGGGTTATAGAACAAAATCAAAAACTAAAGATGAATTTTTTAAATAACATGTTCCAGATGTGCTCCATAAGTAACTTCGCTTCCTCTCCTGTTTCCTACACCCTAGCTCTAAGTGGGACTGGTCTACCTACAGGACTGTTTCTCCTCCCAGTCCCCAAACTACTATTCAATAAACCTGATGAGTTTTCTCTGTTACTTGAAATCCTAAATCAGTATCATTTGGGTTATTAATGTTCTTCGGGCATGTAACAACATTTTTTTTTTTTAAAGTTAAGGCTATGTCATAATTCACACATGTAAAAAATGCTCAACCAGACTCCTGGGTAGCACAGTAGATAAGAATCTGCCTGCACAATGCAGGGGGACACAGATTCAATCCTGGTACGGGAAGATACCACATGCCGTGGAGCAACTAAAGCCCGTTGTCACAGCTACTGAGTCTCCAGGCTGCACCCACTGAAGCCCACGTCCCTAGGGCTCATGCTCCCCAGCAGGAAAGCCACTGCAATGACAAGGCTGCACACTGTCAGCTCCCTCTACTCATACATGGATGAAGAGCAAGGAACCTGAGCACACTTGGCCTCCTGCATGCACACGCTAAACTAACAGAGGCAATGCAAGGCCTGTGTGAGACCTGTACCCACAGAGTAGATGGAGTACATAGAGCAGAAAGATTTAAACAGTGGAAACAAGAGACAAGCTTTGTTCTGAACATTTTGCCAATGTCTGGCCCGTGCTCAGAAGAGGGTAAGAGAAACATGCCTCTATTTCTGTCTTTATCTAGCCTTCAAGGCTGTGCTAGAAATTCAGCTCTGTTACTAATGGTTTTTGCTTACTCGCTGAGGACTTCAACCACCATTAGAACATAATTCGTTTAAGAAAAAGTTGTACTGTGTAAAAAAAAAAAGAGTATAAATAAGATACTTGCATTGATTTGTTTCTTCCTAGGTGGTAATTATTTTTATATATTAAAAAACACAGGAAGATGAGCCCTCAGGTCAGCAGGAGTCCAATATGCTACCATGGGATGAGTGGAGAAATAGCTCCAGAAGGAATGAAGAGGCTGGGCCAAAGTGGAAACAATGCTCAGTTGTGGATGTGTCTGGTGGTGAAAGTAAAGTCGTAAAGTCTGATGCTATAAAGAAAAATATTGCATAGGCACCTGGAGTGTTTAGGTCCATGAATCAAGGTAAACTGGATGCGGTCAAGCAGGATATGGCAAGACAGAACATTGACCATCTTAAGAATCAGTGAACTAAAATGGACTGGAATGGGTGAATTTAATTCAGATGACCATTATATTCTACTACTATAGGCAAGGATCCCTTAGAAGAAATGGAGTGGCCCTCATAGTCAACAAGAGTTTCAAAAGGAGTACTTGAATGCAATCTCAAAAACAACAGAATGATGTCGGTTTCATTTCCAAGGCAAAATCATTCAAACATCACAGTAATCCAAGTCTATGCCCTAACCACTAATGCCAAAGAAGAAGCTGAAGTGGACCAGTTCTACAAAGACCTATTAAAACCTTCTAGAACTAACACCCAAAAAAGATGTCCTTTTCATCACAGGGGATTGGAATGCAAAGTAGGAAGTCAAGAGATATCTGGATGTAACAGGCAAGTTTGGCCTTGAAGTACAAACTGAAGCAGGGAAAGGCTAACAGTTTTCTCAGGAGAACACACTGGTCATGGCAAACATCCTCCCCATTCCAACAACACAAGAGACAACTCTACACCATGGACAACACCACATAGTCAATACCGAAATCATGGACTGATCATCTTCTTTGCAGCCAAAGATGGAGAAGCTGTATACAGTCAGCAAAAACAAGACCAGGAGGGAACTGGCTCAGATTATGAGCTCCTTATTTACAAAATTCAGACTTAATTGAAACTAGGGAAAACCACCAGGCCATTCCAGCTATGATCTAAATCAAATCACTTATGATTATACAGTGGAGGTGATGAACAGCTTCAAGATTAGATGATGTAGACAGAGTGGGCCGGAAGAATTGTTGGCTGGAGGTATGTATAATACTGTACAGAAGGCGATGACCAAGACCATCCAAGAAAAAGAAATCCAAGAAGGCCAATGTGATTGTCTCAGGAGACTTCACAAATATTGAAAAAGAAGCAAAGCAAAAGACAAGGAAGAAAGGGAAAGACAACCCAACTGAATACAGAGTGTTTCCAGAGACTAGCAAGGGGGAGATAAAAAGCCTTCTTAAGTGAACACTGCCAAGAAATAGAGGAAAACAATAGAATGGTGGAAAGACTAGAGCTCTCTTGAAAGAAAAACTGGAGATATGAAGGGAACATTCATAAAAAGGAAAGAAACTCACTCCCCGCCCCCCACCCCCCCCACGCCACAACAGCTCGAACCCTAACAGAAGAAGACAATGTATGGTCAAGAATACATAGAGAAAACCATACAAAACCTTAATGACCTGGATAACCTCAAGGGTGTGATCACTCATCTAGAGCCAGACAATCTGAAGTCAAGTGGGCCCTTAGGAAGCATCACTATGAACAAAGCTAGTGGAGATGATGGAATTACCAGTTAAGCTATTTCAAATCCTAAAAGATGATGCTGTGAAAGTGATTGCACTTAATATGCCAGAGATAGAGATTTGGAAAACTCAGGCAGTGGCCACAGGTACTGGAAAAGGTCAGTCAGTGCATTCAGAACCCCAAAAAGGCAATGGACATAGAATGTTTCAAATCATCATACAACTGTGCTCAGATTTCACGTGCACTGAACATCATGTTCAAAATTCTGAGATAGAAGGCAGGTTTCGGCAGTACATGAAACTGAGAATTCCAGATGTCAGATAGGACTGGATTTAGAAAAATGCAGAAGAAACCAGAGATCAAAAATTGCCAACACCTGCTGGATCATAGAAAAAGCAAGGGACTTCGGAAAAAAATCTACTTCGTGCTTCACTGATACGCTAAAGCCTTTGTGTTGGATCACAACAATATTGTGGAAAATTCTTAGAGATAGCAATTACCAGATCGCCTTACCTGCCTACCTGAGAAACTTGTATGCAGGTTAAGAAGATACACAGTAAGGACAAGACATGGAACAAAGGACTGGGTTCAAAAAATAAGGAAAGTAGTATGTCAAGGCCTAATATATTGTCATCCTGCTTAGACTTAAATACACAATATATCATGTGAAATGCTGTCTATGTGAATCCCCAAGGATAGGAAATCAAGACTGGCAAGGAGAAGGTAATCAACAACATTAGATAGTCAGTCTATCTTAAGATTACCACTTCTTAATGGCAGGAAAGTGTAAGAGGAATCCGAAGATGCCTCTTGGATGACGGTAAAGTGATAAGAGGGAAAATGCTACCTTGAAACTCAATATTCAAGAAAACTAAGATCATGGAATCTGGTCCCATCACTTCAAATGTTGGAAACAGTGACCAGATTTTATCTTCTGTGGGCCTCTTAAAATCACTGAAAGGTGGTCCTTCCAGCCATGGGGAAATTAAAGGATGCTTGCTCCTTGGAATGGAAACTATGACAAACTTGGACAAAGCAATGTTAAAAAAAAAGACGATACCACTGTCGCTGACCAAAGGTTCCATATTAGCAAAGGCTATGTTGTTTTTTTCTCAGTAGTCATGCAGATGTGAGAGCTGTGACTAGAAAGAAGGCTGAGGTTTGCCAAAGAACAGATTGCTTTCAAAAGAACTGTGGTGCTTGGACAGTCAATGGAGATCAAATCAGCCATATCCTAGAAAGGAAATCAACCCTGAATACTCGACGTGGATAGGACTGATCCTGAAGCTGAAAGCTCCAATACCCTGGCCAACCAATGTGAAGGAGCTGACTCACTAAAAAAGAACCTGGATGGGTGTGGGAATACGAAAGCAGAGAATGGGGATGACGAGATGGATGAGAGTTGGATGGCATCACTGACTCGATGGCCATGAGTTTGAGCAAACTCTGGGAGATGCAGGACACGGAAGGCTGGCGTACTGCAGTCCACGGGATCAGAGTTGGATGCGACTTAGCAACTGACAACAATAACAACAAAAAACACACCAAAGTGAGCAGATGAACACAGACTATAGGAAACACTGAGGGAAACACTTTCAAACAGCACTACACTCTCCTTTCCAAATGATCCTGAGACAGTTAACTCACCCCCACATTTTTCTTCTTGTATTTGTCCGCCAACTTCAGAAGAACTTCCAAGTAAGAATTTCTGCTGCAGCTCCTGATTTAAACAGACAAAGATTTAACAGGTAAAAAGAAAGGAGTTGGTAAAGTAATTCCATCTATTAAGTGTTTCCAGAGCAGGCAGCACAGAAGTAATGGAGAGCAAGCCCCCACCGGCCATACCGTGTCAAGAATGTGGGGCAGCACGGCCACACACAGAGCTGATGCTCCTCACACGTCTTCTTGGCAATGTCCTCGTTGATAATCGCGGGGCCCAGAACACAAGGGGTGTTGGAAGGCCATGTGACACAGAACCCACAGGTCCGCTTGAACAGAACTGGTTTTCGTCAACTTTTTTTAGAAAGGGAAAGTAATTCAA
>JAJLRB010002252.1:0-26879 GCA_020976825.1 Odocoileus hemionus
ATATAGGGTTCTCTGTTACCATCTTTCTAAAGTCCATATATATCTTTGTTAGTATACTGTAATGTCTTTATCTTTCTGGCTTACTTCGACTCTGTATAATGGGCTCCATTTTCATCCATCTCATTAGAACTGATTCAAATGAATTCTTTTTAATGGCTGAGTAATGAATTCCATTGGTGTATATGTACCACAGCTTCCTCATCCATTCGTCTGCTGAATGGGCATCTGGGTAGCTTCCATGTCCCTGGCTATTATAAACATGCTGCTGCAATGAACATTAGGGGTGACATGTGTCTCTTTCAGATCTGTTTCCATTTTGGTGTTATGCCCAGAAGTAGCGGATTGCTGGGTCATATGGCAGTTCTATTTCCAGCTTTTAAGATATCTCCACACTGTTTTCCATAGATGGCTGTACAAATTTGCATTCCCACCAACAGTGTAAGAAAGGGTTCCCTTTTCTCCACACCCGCTCTCCAGCATTTATTGCTTGTAGACTTTTTGATATAGCAGCCATCCTGACTGGCGTGTAATGGTACCTCATTGTGGTTTTGATTTGCATTTCTCTGATAATGAGTGATGTTGAGCATCTTTTCATGTGTTTGTTAGCCATCTGTATGTCTTCCTGGAGAAATGTCTGTTTGAGGTTCTTTAGGGCCCATTTTTTGATTGGGTCATTTATTTTTTTCGGAGTTGAGCTGGAGATTGCTTGTATAGTTTTTGAGATTAATTCCTTTGTCTGTTGCTTCTTTGCTCACCCCGAAAATAAAATCAAAAAAAAAAACTCTTTCCAATCTGAGAGCTGTCTTTTCACCTTGCTATAGATTTTCCTTTGTTGTGCAAAAGCTTTTTAAGTTTCATTAGGTCCCATTTGTTTATTTTTGCTTTTATTTCTAAAATTCTGGATGTGGGTCATAGAGGATCCTGCTGTGATTTATGTCGGAGAGTTTTTTGCCTATGTCTCCTCTAGCGAGTTTTGATAGTTTCTGGTCTTACATTTAGATCTTTAATCCATTTGAGTTTATTTTTTGTGTATGGTGTTAGAAAGTGTTCTAGTTTCATCTTTTACAGGTGATTGTTGACCAGTTTCCCAGCACCACTTGTTAAAGAGTTATCTTTTTTCCATTGTATATCCTTGCCTCCCTTTGTCAAGATAAAGGTGACCATAGGTTCGTGTTAATTATCTCTGCAGGCTTTCTATTCTGTTCCATTATCTATATTTCTGTCTTTGTGCCAGTACCAATACTGTCTTGATGACTGTGGCTTTGTAGTAGAGTCTTGAAGTCAGGCAGATTGATTCCTCCCAGTTCCATTCTTCATTTCTCATTACTCAATTACTTTGGCTATTCATAGTTTTTTGTAGATATTTCCATACAAATTGTGAAATTATTTGTCTAGTTTCCTGTTAAAAATAACCGTTTTGGTATTTGATAGGGATTGCATTGAATCTATAGATTACTTTGGTAGTATAGCCATTTTGACAATATTGATTCTTCCAATCCATGGAACACGGTATATTTCTCCATGCTTTTGAGTTGTCCTCTTTGATTTCTTTCATCAGTGTTTTATAGTTTTCTATTTATAAGTGGTCTTTTGTTTCTTTAGGTAGATATACTCCTAATATTTTATTCTTTTTGTTCAATGGTGAATGGTAGTGTTTCCTTAATTTCTCTTTCTGTTTTTCTCTCATTGTTAGAGTATAGGAATCAAGAGATTTCTGTGTGTTAATTTTATATCTGCAACTTTACTGTATTCATTGATTAGCTCTATAATTTCTGGTAGAGTCTTTTAGGTTTTCTATGTAGAGGATCATGTCATCTGCAAACAGAGAGATGAGTTTCACTTCTTCTTTTCCTATTCTGTTTCCTTTTACTTCTTTTCTGCCCTGATTGCTGTGGCCAAAACTTCCAAAACTATTTGAATAGTAGTTGGTGAGAGTGGCACCCTTGTCTTGTTCCTGATTTTCATGGGGAAAGTGCTTTCAATTTTTCACCATTGAGGTGAATGCTTGCTGTGGGTTTGTCATGTATAGCGAGCTTTTAGCTTAAATGTTGAGGTATGCTTCTTCCTTCTATTCCTGCTTTCTGGAGAGTTTTTAATCATAAATGGAGGTGTTGAATTTTGTCAAAGGCTTTTCTGCATCTATTGAGATAATCATATGGTTTTTTTATCTTTCAATTTGTTAATGTGTGTATTACATTGATTGATTTGCAGGATATTAAAGAATCCTTGCATTCCTGGATAAAGCCCACTTGTCATGATGAATGATTTTTTGATAATAATGTTTTGATTCTGTTTTGCTAGACGCGCGAATTTGTTAAGGATTTTGCGCATCTATTTCATCAGTGATATTGGCCTGTAGTTTTCTTTTTTTGTGGCAGACTTTGTCTGGTTTTGGGAATTAGGGTGATGATGGGCCTCATAGAATGAGTTTGGAAGTCTACCTTCTTCTGCAATTTTCTGAAGAGTTTGAGTTAAGTATATGGTGTTAGCTCTTGGGCTCTAAATTTTTGGTAAATTCAGCTGTGAAGCCATGCTGGACCTGGGCTTTTGTTTGCTGAAGATTTCTGATTACAGTTTCGATTTCCTTGCTTGTGATCATTTGTTTAAGATCTTCTATTTCGTCCTGTTCAGTTTTTGAAAGTTATGACTTCTCTAAGAACTTGTCCCATTTGCTTCCAAGTTGGCATTTTAATTGGCATAAGCTGCTGGTAGTAAGTCTCATTATGGAACTTTGCGATTTCATGTTGTCTGTTGTAGATCTCTCCATTTTTCATTTCTAATTTTGTTAATTTTGTTCTTCCTTCTCCCTTTGTTTCTTAATGATCTTGCTAATGGTTGTGTCCCCAATTTTGTTTATTTTTTTTGTCAAAAAAGGGGGCACCAGCTTTTAGCGTGTTGTTAATTTTTTGCTATGATCTCTTTATTTCCTTTTGCATTTATTTCTGCCCGAATTTTAATTGTTTTTTTCCTTCTACTGAACCCTGGCTTCTCTCATTTCTGATCTTCCTCTAGTTGCTTTAGGTGTAGAGTTAGGTTATTTTATTTGATTTTTTTTCTTTTTTCTTGAGTAGTAGCCCTGGTAGTTCTTATAATCTTCCCCTTACACTGCTTTTTACAGTGTCCCAGGTAGTTTGGTTGTGTTTTTCATTTTCATTCATTTCTATGTCATATTTTTATTTCTTTTATGATTTCTTCTATAGATTTTGTTGTTATTCATAAGCGTTTAGTTTACCTCCATAATTGTTTGAATTTTTAATAATTTTTGTTCCTTAATTGAGATCTAATCCTTACGGCACTGTGGTCAGAAAAGATGACTGGGAATGATTTCAATCTTTTTGAATTACAAGACTAATTTAAGAGCCCAGATGATCTATTTCTGGAGAAAGGATACCGTTACGTGCAGCGGGATTAAAAAGTGAGAGTTGATTGTTGTTGAGGGTGAAAACGCCTAATAATGTCAATTATGTCTAGCTGGTCCATTGTGTCCTTTTTAAAGTTTGTGTTTCCTTGTTCATTTAGGCTGTTTATTATTCTATCCATATGTGTGAGTGGGGGTATTAAAGTCTCCTACATATTACTGTGTTACTAGTGTAATTTCCTCTTTCAACTCACGTTAGCGATTGCCTTACATATATGTGAGTCTCCTAGTTATGGTGCAGATAATATTGTTATAATTGTTGTTATTAGTCTTCTTCTTGATTGAATCCTTTTGATCATTATGTAGTGTCCACTTTGTCTCTTTGTCACAGACTTTAATTTTAAAGTCGATTTTAATCTGATTAGTGTGTATTGCGACTTCAGCTGTCTTTTTGTCTCCGTTTGCATTTTTATTGTTCCCAGCCCATCCATCACGTTTAGTCTGTATGTGTACCTCTTGCTTTGAGAGTGGTCTCTTGTAGGACAGCATATATAGAGGTCTTGCTTTTGTATCGCATTGCAGCCAGCTTTTGTCTTATTGGCTCAACCCATACATTTAAGAGGTATTGAGATAAGATGTCCGTTGCCATTTATTTGGTTTGGTCACTTTTAACCACCTTCGTGTTCCTTCTATGAAATCATTTAGTATTGTTGATAGCTTTTGGTTCTGATTACTCACTTTGTTGGCTTGCTGATTCGTTGAACTCCTTCATATCGAATATATCCTTTCGGGTATAGTAAGCAATTTAGTTATTCGCTTTGATACTTAAGTTCCTGCCATCCCTTCTGGCGCTAAGGTTTCATTGATTGATCTCGTGTTGCCTGAAGATTCCCTGTGTTTGTTTGTTGTTTCTCCCTTGCTGGCTTTGACGATTGTTCTTTGTGTGTGATCTGTTGTTAATTTGATTAAATGTCTTGGTGTTTCGCGCTTTTTATCATGTTTGTCTCCTGGTTTCTGACGGTGTTGCTATTGCTTTCCAGTTTAGGAAATTTTGCTGCTATTATCTCCTCAAGGACTCTCATCCTTTTTTCTTCTCGTCTACTACCTAGAGTCAAGTTGGAGGCTTCATCCAAAGTGCCAATTGCTTGTGTCCTCATTTTATTTTGATTCTTTTCTTCTTTTTTACTCTCATGCTTCATTAAGGGCCCACCGAATTTTAGCTTCTAGCGCACTAATCCCGATCTTCTGTCTCAGTTTATTCTACTCATGTTCTCCTCCAGAGTGTTTCTGCATCGCTTTGTAGTTGTGCAATATTAATTTGTATAATTGACTTGTTTTTATTTATTCTAGTCCGTGTGTTAAACTTTTCATTTTGCCAATCGTTTCGCAATCTTTATGCGCCAGGCTATTTTATTGGTAAATCCAAGTGTGGTTTGCAAGATTTGGGATCTATTTTTATTATCACTATTCTAAATTCTGTTTCAGCTTATTTCCCTATTTCCTCCGCTTTTGTTTGACTGGCTGTGCTTTTGTTCATTGGTCCGTTTAGCTGTTGGGTATTTCCACGGCCTTTTCATCTTGTTTGAGATTGCTGATGTCTGGAGTGGGCTGTCTGTATGTATTGTGGTCGACGGTTTCCTTGTTTTGTGGTGGTTTTGTCACCCAGTGGGTGGGGTTGGACGAGTTGTTTGTCAAGGTTTCCCTGTTAGGAAAGTTGTGTCAGCGTTCTGGTGCGTGGAATTGGTTTTCTTCTCTTGGAGTGCATGGAGTGTCCAGTAATGAGTTTTGCGGGGGTCTCTGTGTTAGGTGTGGACTTTTGGGAGAGCTGTATGTTGACACTCAGGTCTATGTTCCTGCGTTGCTAAAGAATTTGTGTGGTAGTCTTGTAACGGAGATTTTTGGCTCTTGGGTGGTGGTTGGTTTTGTTGTAGGTATGGAAAGCTTTTGGATGGTCTCTTATTCCTTAAATTTCCTTGTAGGCAGAGTTTTCCCGGTTTTTTTCAGGATTTGGGGTCAATCTCCTGCCTGGATTTCAGTTTTATTCTTCCAATAGTCTCAAAGGGTTCCCAACTATACAGCACTGATAAAAAACTTCTAGGGTTTAAGGTGAAAAGATTCCCCCACCGTGAGAGACAAAACCGAGAGGTTTTACAGAGTTTTCATGAAGAAAGGAGAGGGGGAAGGAGAAGAAGAACAGGAGGAAAAAAAGGACTCAAAAGGAGGAAACAGATCTACGCAGTTACTGTTCCCAAATGTTCTCCACCCCGACACCCACAAAAAACTCACAAGTTTTATTGGGAAAGAAGGGGGAAAGGAGGAAATAGGGTGTTCTGAGGGAGAAAACAGAGACAAAATGGGGGAGTATCACCACACTCCGAATAGAAATGGGAACTGAATATTGGATTCTTAAATGACCAAAATTTATACACATACTCTAAAAACAAAGATTTAAAATCATGTAAGTTAGACCTTTGAAATACAATATTTAAAACAAAAACACACAAAAAAAATTTTGAACGTAATGAATTCATTTAAAAAAAAGGGTTCTCTCTCTTTTTTTTTTTTTTGGAAGGGTTTTAAAGGGAAAGAAAAAAAATTAAGGAAAATAGAGGATTTAGAGGGCTCAAAAAAAATAGGGGGAAAAAAAACAAAAAAAAGAAAAAAAAAAAAGAAAAAAAAATTTTTTTTCCCCCAATTAAAAAAAACGTAAAAATATATGAAAATGAAAGTTTGGGGGTAAAAGGGGGAGAAATAGGGAATTATAAAATAAAATAAAAAAGAAAAAAAAAAAATTTTTAAGAAAAAGGAAAGAAAAAAAATTTTTTTTTTAATTAAAAAAAAAAAAAATGGACATATAATCTAGGAATTTCCTGAGGTTGTTGCGGGCACGTATTTTCAGTTCAATTTTCAGATAGCTCCCTTTCCAGCTTACACTTCTCGATATCGTAGGCCCCTTTCCCCTGTAGACGGGGTTACCTTCAGGGGTTTTAATCTGTTTTCACCGTTTTTTGGGTGGTTCCCTTTTTTTATTTGGCTCGTTTGCCGTCTCTTTGGGGTCAATTTTCCCCCCTGACACAGCGGCGGAGTGAACTTTTTTTGGTTCTCTAGTTCATTCAGTCCGGCACGGGGGGGGCGGGGCCCGCAGACAATACCGCTCCGTGTGATAGCGCTCACCGTGTTCCGGGCCCCACTGGGTGTGTCCCCCCACGGGTGCTCTTTCCCCCCTCTACACTGCTCAGTCCCGGCGCTCATACGGGCGGGCTCTGTGTTGAGTGCGGTTCCAGTTTTCGGTACCCACAAAAGCGCAGATTCGGTTCTCCTCTTTTTGTGCCTTCCCCGGCCTGAGCGGTTCGGGGCCAAGGCTTGGCGCACCCCTCCCGGTGCAGCACGCCTTTTCCCTCCGCGGGGGAGCGGCCCGCAGCCCGAGGGTTGGGGGCAATCTCCCCGGGACGGCGCGCTTTTCCCCTCCGCGGCCCCACACCACCGCCAGTCGGGCTCAGGGGAAATCCTTTTAAAAGAACCCGAGGGCCTTTTTCCTGTGGGGGGGGGTGGGTTCTAGGGGTTTTAGTTTTCCCCTTTTTCCCCCCCCCTGCCTCCCACTCCCGGGGAAGGGGCCGGGTCTTCTCTGGAGATTTTCAGTCCCTTTTTTTTGCGAACCACCGGGAGGTGTTCAGGGGCCCGTTAATTTGTCCCTTGCTATCCCACATTTAAAAAAGCTCCCTCCGATTCTCCAGGGTCTTTGGGCCGGGCCTCACCCTAACAAAAGCCGCCCCGCCCTCTCCATTTCGCCCCCCCTTTTGCGGGGGTACGGGCGGGGGGTACTTTTCTGCGGGATTGCTTTTTAGGCACGAATCTTTGGGGCCCTTTTTTAAATTTTCCTCCCATTAAATCAGAAAACTTCCCCCCCCAGTGAGAGGTTTTTCCCGTTGATTTGGAAAATTTTCCCCATTGGGGTGGGTCTCCGTCATAGCCTTTTGACTCCCCTTTATCGTTATATTTTGTCCTACCTCCCCTTTGAAAACAAAGGGGTGCCCTTCTGGGCGCCCAATTTCCCCTGCTAGCGATCAGAAGCTTTTTTGGAAACTTTCTCAGCATTTAAAGTTCTTCGAGAATTTTCACGCTGAGCAATTTTTTAAAAAGGAGGCAAAAAGTCCCCCGTAATCAAAAATAAAAAACACTGATGAAAAAAACTGAAGAATATAAAGAGGAAAAATAGCCTTTTTCTCGACCGGAAGAATCAATACTGTTAAAAGGAACAACTACCCAAGACCACTGCCAATTCAATGTACTCCAATTCACAATTTATGAGCGTGGCAGTGCTGACAGGCTGGGGTGGGAAGGTAAATTTTTCTTTTTGTATACGGGGAACATCAGCCAGTCTGGGCAGGGACACCTGACCACAAATAAATCTTTTCCTCCGCTTGGTCTTTGTCGGGGCTCGTCTCCAATTTCAGAGGCGAAGTGAATGAAAAAATTTTACTCACACAGTGGGTTTTTAAAAAAATACACAGGCTTTTAGCAGTGCCAGGGTTGTGACCCCAAACTCGTGTTTTATTTTTCTACCCCTTACAAAAAAAAATATGGAAAGGGGTTTTATCCAAAAAGTTGTCCTTGTAATTTCACTACTCCCGACACAAACAGAGAATCATCACCTAAAGGGCATAAAGTCACATTTTCTGTGTTTGACACGGGCACTTCGCAGAAACTTTCAAAATTTTTAATTGGGAGAACTCTTCTTGCCTGTACTTACCCCTTATGAACACAAAAAAAAGATCCCTCCTGAGGACGACATGTGACCCCTCCGTGTTAAACAACCATCCACTTCCAAACCTGACAGTGCCCCTTACTAAATGTGTCAGACACTCCCACCCCGGGAAATTTTTAAGAGAAATTCTGGAAAGTCCACCGAAGACAGCATCTGAAGAATGTCCATAAAACGTTTATGGACGGGGGTGGGGGGGGCGGAGAGGGGGGGGAGATATTTTACTCGGGTTTAAAAAAAAGGGGGGGAATAAACACCGGGGAAACCCAAAGGCCCAACTTTCAAGAAACATTTTTTTAGGGTGACTGCTTCCTTTGGACACCCCTACCGGAAAACCCACAAAATCACCAGAATCGAAAACCAAGATTCCTAACAATGAAAATTAGAACAATTTTGATTTACTTTTGGTAAATTAATATTGGGAAAAAGACTAGGTGAGAAATTAAAAAGAGTGAAAACTACTGACAGAAAAGCAAATTTAAAAATCGTTTTTTGTTTTTGATTGCCTTTAAATGTCATAAAAAATTTCCCACTTTGTTGGCTATGATTTTTCCCTTTATCTTTTGGAAAAGGGAAGAAAATTTTTATCGAAAAGTTATAAATTACTAGTTACTTCATCAAAAAAAAAGGGTGTACATCTCAAACTAAATCCCAATTTGACATCCGAATCACTAATCATGTCACCAAATTATTTTCAAGAAATACAGTTTTCCGTGAAATTTTTTTTGCTTCCTGACTAGCGAGGGCTTTAGTAGCTTTTTTTTCTGACTTCCAAAATAATGTCTTTTTCTGGGGTTGTGCATAACCACATATTAAAAGTTACTTTGGCATACTGTGGGGGGTTGGGGGGGGGGGTTGCGGATTTGCCGGGAATTGGGAAGCAGCAAAAGAAAAAGGGGATGGGACGGACCCCGGTCTGAAAAGGGACTGTGTTTGAAAAAAAAATTAACTCGAAAGCCTGACCCAAATTGAAGCAAAGTTACCAGCAAAGCCAGCTGGCATTTTCTGATGTTATAAGGTAAGAGCTAGAAATTTTTAACCCCCTTTCAGAGCTACAGCAAAAATTTTATCTTTCCCAAAAGGGGGAATTTCCCCCCACTGTTTTGGGATCCAAAGGTGCTTCTTTTTGGGAACACTGAACGACGAAAAAAAAAGTCTGAAGTAAAGACGACCGAAGTAAACACCACGAAAAAAAACAGCACTGCTCTGTCCCCGAGGTAGGGCCCGGGGGGCGGGGCCACGGGAGCTCACTCGGTTTTCTCGGGCCTCGGGGCTCGTGGGCGCGGGGGGTTCGGGGCTCTCCTTGGCCCCAACGCGCTCCCCAACCTGGCCAGCCTCGGGGGGGCATCCCCCATCGAGAAGCACCCCCCCCCAAACCCCTAGATCGGGGTAGCCCCACGGTGCCCTAGTTCGCGACCCGGGGCCATGCCCTTTTTCTGGTTCCGCCCCGGCTCCGCGGGCGCGGAGGCGCCGACCCCCAGCAGGAAAAGGGGGGGGCCCCGGCCAAGGGGGGGCTTTTCCCGGCAGCGCCGGCGGGCCGGCCGGCGGGCGGGAAGCGGGGGGAGCGCGCGGGGGGGGGTCCGGGGTTCGGGGCCGGGGGCGGGGCGTGCGCGTCACCCGGGGCTAGAAAAGGCGCCCCGAGCCGCCGGGGGGACCGCGCTCCCCCCGGGCCGGGACGCCGCCTGAGCGCCCGCTTTCACCCCGGGACGGCCCGGCGCGGGGCGCGCCCTGGACGGGGGAACCCACGCCTTCTACACCCCGGGCCCCGAGTGGGAAGCCGGGTCGCGGAGCCGGGGCCGGCCGCCCCCGCCATGTCGACGACGAGAGCGCCATCGACTTCAGCCCCACATCGACTCCATGGCCGCCGGCCCACCCGGACTGTCCCACGACAGCTCTTCGCCACCTCTTCACCCCGCAACCACAAACGGGCGCCCCGGACTACTGCCCGTGGCCCCGCCGCCTCGGGGCCTGGCCCGGGGCCCCCGACCCCCCAAGCGCGAGCCCGACGGGGCGACGGCGACACGCCCGGCTCCCTGCTGCCCGCCAGGGCCGCGTGCGCGCAGACGGGGTGAGCCCGCGGCCGCTGCGCAAAACCCACACCGCCCGCGCGCCCGAGCCGCCCCGCCGGAGCCCCCCCGCCCCCAGCCCCCGGGCCCCCGCGCGACAAGACGGCGGGCAAGCGGGGCCCAAAACCCCGCGGAAAAAAAGGGCCCCGAGACCGGGAGCGACGCGAGCCCAACACCTGTGCGCAAAAGCCCCGACAAGGCCAAGCGCGCAAAACCCGGAATCAGCAGAACGGGGGACTTCGGGGCCCAAAGAGAACGCAGCAGCGCGGGAGCGCTCACGCGGGGCCTGGCCGGGCTCGGGGCCTTTTTTCAAACAGCTGCCCGGCGCCCCTTCCTGCCCGGCGCGGGGCGGGGGACGCGCGGGGACGCGGGGGCGCGCGGGCTGGGCCCGCACGCCTGGAGCCGCCGGCCGGACTCCCCCGCTGGGGCCGGACTCGGGCAGCGCCGCTGGGCCCCAGTTTCGTGACGGCAGCTTCTACAAACCTGCGCCTAGGATGCAGTAAGGTACATTCTAAAAGAGACTTTTCCGCAACCTTTGTATGTAGATACAGGGAAAGACTGAGCTGCTCACTTTTTTAACTGATTTTTTAAAGTTTTGTAAGAAAAAGAGCATTAGCCCACTTTGATTCCGCCTCGCGGCCCCCGAAAACCCCCAGGGGGGGGCGCGTCTTGGCTGACTTGCACCCCGGGGGCCGTCACCCGGGGGGCTTTGCTTCTCAAACAGGGCCCAACTCCCCCCTGCGGACGTGCTGGTTTTAAATTTCCCAACCCCTCGGGGAAGGTGCCCGCGCCCCGGAACGTGTTTTAAACCCATGGATGCCCCACCTCGAGTTTTGGGGCCCAGGGCAAGGAAAGAGGGGTGGGGTTAAACCCCAAAACCGCCCACTCATCTTTGGGTTTCATGGGGTTTTCTTTCCTTTCCTCATTCGGCAGCTTCAAATAGATTTTCCAAGGGGTAAAAAACAAGTCATGTAGGGATGGAAAGACATCACAAAACTACTTAAAACCGGCTACCTTGCCAGTACTTTTAATGTTTCAAAGATTTAAACCCGGACAATAAATAAATTGCCTTTCCCCTGAAGGGTACTGGGCAGGCCTTTCTTGTCTTTGGGTGCTTACGTCATATTTTTAATTTTTTAACCCGGCTTGTCGATTAATTGTCATGAGGAAAACAAATCTTTAGTGTCCAGAGATAATTAATCCGGGGTTTTTCTTTTTTCTCAA
Organism: Odocoileus hemionus; assembly: GCA_020976825.1. Taxonomy (NCBI): domain Eukaryota; kingdom Metazoa; phylum Chordata; class Mammalia; order Artiodactyla; family Cervidae; genus Odocoileus; species Odocoileus hemionus. The sequence goes on from JAJLRB010002252.1 coordinate 11,411, forward strand.
TACTCTGCCAAAAAGTGAACGATGACCCCTCTTCTTGGGGGTGGGCCTTGTCGTGCACCCATGCTAACCAACCTGTTGTTCCCCTCACTTTATCTTACTTTTTCCCCCTAAAATTTGACCTCTGACACAGTGCCCCCAGAAATTTTTCCAAAAAAAAATGAACTGCAAGCACTTTGGTTGGGGCACCTACGTGCAGAGCAGAAATGACAAGAAGGACAAAGGTTTTCCCTTTTCCGGGTATTTTTTGGGGGGTGTTAGAAGAAATGGGGAAAAAAAAAAACCCGCTGAACATGGGAAAAACTGAACAAACACTTTTAAAATTTCAGTAGACAAAATTTTTTTTACGGTATTTTTTCTAAAATAAATACAAAAGAAGGCCTGAAGCTTATTTGCTTTAAAAAATGAAAAGGTAATAAAAATAATATAATCATAGAAAAAAGTATTTTGATTTTTTAGTTTTCAAAACAAATTTAAATAACAGAAATTCCCTTTCAAGACAAAAGTACATTCACTCTGCCCAGGGGAAGAAATGACCCAAACCACCACCCCTCTCAGCCCCCTTGGAAAGTTCACAGATCCGGGCCCTTGCCAAATTTTCAAAGGCTCTCCCCCCCAGGGGCTCAACCCCTCCAATCCCCGCTGCGGTCGGGTGGGTGGTGAGCACCGGGCAAAGCAGGTTAACGGCCCCACCCCCCTTTCCAAGGACACTCCTCACTTCATAACTCTGCAGGGAGGAGAGGCAGGCTGGTTAGAGCAAACAGCCCGGGACACCCTGTTCCCACCGACTCAGCACACCACAGCCAAGCGGGAGGCTCTTCCCTGGCCCATGACCTCCGGAGATGAGAATGGGCTGCGATACAACCCAAAGGGAAGGAACTGCTTTTTTCTGGTAGCTGAGTTTGTTTTTACACAAGAACAGAAGAATTTCTCTTATCGATGTCTGCCCGGTGGATACAAGGTGCACACCTCTCACTGGCCGTTCGAGGGGGGGAAGCCGCGCCCCGGCCCCAGCGGGAGCTCCATCATGCTGCCGCTGACTCCCACTTCCGCACCCAAAACCACACTTCGGGTCAAGAACTAGCTCTGCCTGCCTGAACAAGGTCCATCTCTCCCAGAGCTGCCCTGAGCTAGGCCTCTCCCCATACTGTAGAAAGCCTTCCTTCTTACTGTCTGATGACAGTCTCAGGGAACAGGTTAGCCCGCGGGCAAGCATCATCTCCACGTGGGAATGCAGAGCTCCAGGCGGTGGGCCCGGTGACTAGGTGGGCAGTATGTTGTGCCCTCTTGCTCTCCAGGTACAACCTCGGGACACTTTTTTTGGGGGAACAGGCTGAACATAAAGAGAGGCTTATTGGTCTTAAGGAAAACTGAAGCCCCAGAGGGTCATGTGTTCTTTGGGAAGTTCCTCTAGGGGACCTGAGGAGCAGTGCTGGGCTCCTCCCAGGCTTGCTCTGTGCCAGACACTTGATGGATGTCGTGATAACTGAGTTCATGCTAACTTGCCCCTTCCACATTAACGTTCCCCGGCAGGAAACCCAGGCTGGGCAGTCAGACAGCATGGCCAGGGTTGGCATGTCTGTGTTTCCTGATGGGCACCTCACTGCCCTCACCTGGGGTCTGGCTTCTTGTGAGCAGTGTGGTGGGGGGGCATGGAGTGTGCCCCATCCCTGTCAGGACAGGGCCCATCTCCCTGCCAGGACCAATGCATGCCGTGAGGGGTCCAGACCGGTGGGTGTCTGGCTCGGGCCCAGCGAGGCCCCAGCTGACAGGAGCATGAGGGCCGGCCAAGGACTGGGGGACATATGTGACCCCCGTCTAAACCTTGTGACTTTCTGCCCAGCAGAGCCGTGGGCCAGACAGTGGGTCTGAAAGCACAGTGTGGACACAGGAGCCCTGAGACCGCCCTTCTGCAAACAGTAAACGTCCAGATCGGTCTGGGATGTGAATGCTGTGAAGCCAGCTCACGTAGTCCGTTTCCCCACACCTACAAGACCAGGCATAGCGCCAAATGCCCTGTCTCCCCCCCTGTGGTTCACAGGGAGCTCTTACCTCCCTGGTAGCATGTTCAGGTAAAGGGGGAGAGAGCTGAGGTCTAAGCAAGTTAAGGGAGGAAATGGGGGGATGAGACTGGACAGTGTGGAGGCCTCCCGCTGGGCTCCTGTGGCCAGATATCAAGGTCCCAGACTCTTGGTCACTCCCAGGGCTTCTGTGCTCAGGGCCTTGCACAGGCGCAGTGGCAGGAAGGCAACAGAGATGCTGGGGAGGGGGTGGGCGGTTCCCATTCAGGCGGGGAGGGCCAGGGTGATGCTGTATGCCGCTGTGTCGCCCTACGAGGCTGCCCCTGTGTGTGTCCATGGGGGGCCCAGGTCACCTGGATAAAAGCACCGAACTCCGACTTAAAAAAAAAAAAAATTTTGAAAAATACCTTCTTTTTTAAAATGCCAGGTTAAATTTTCAATAATAACTGCATCATTTATAAATGGACATTAAATTATACCTATATTTGGGGGAAATTAACATGAAGAAGTTAAAAACAATCACACTAGCAAACTCACATGTGCGGTCATATGAATGCATGTATTTGTGCATGTGACTATAAAACGTGCCTCTGTTTTTAAAAGGTACAGTGTATTTTCTTTTACTCTTGCTTCTGTGATGTCACTCAGGGGGAGTGGTGGGTGTGACCACTGCCTTCACATCTGAAGCTGGACCTTGTTTAAGTGGGCCTGAAAACCCTACACTCCTGGTCCTGACCATAAGTGGCATAGTTTGTTCTGAGAATGGAGTTTGGGGGTTTCTCACGGAGAGTCCACTGATTCTTTCCCAATTTGTGAATGAAACATCCGCACCCAAAAAACTGACGGAGTTCGGGTGATCCTCTGGCCGATGCCCCCAACCGGGTCTCACCCACACACCCTGTCCGCTTCCTTCCAGTTGACATAAAGCCTGAGAATCCACGAGCGCAGAGGTGGGGTTGGGGGTGACGAGCTTGGCACCTCCCCAGTCCTACTGGCCCCCGCCTCTGCCAGCAGAGCAGTACAAAGGGACACAGGTGCTCACCCTGGTGGCCTCTCACTCAGCGCACCGCCCCCGCCCCCCCGATAAGCGCCCCCCCACAGGGTCCACACCGCCGCGCGCGGCCCCCACCGGGTCACACCCCCCCCCACACGGGTCACACCCCCCGCGCGCGCCCCCACACGGCCCACACCCCGGGCCCCCCCACCCGGTCCCCCCCGCGCGCCCCCCAAAACGGATCACACCCCGGCGCCCCGGGGCCCCACACGGGTCACACCGCCGCGCGCGCCCCCACACGGTCCAAAACACCGCCGCGCGCCCCCCCCACAGGGATCACATACACACGAGCATACATGAGCCTCCTGCGCCCTCTAGGATGCAAGCATCGAGAAGCCCAACGTGTGGGAGGTACAGCCGCCTCCATTGAAAGGGAGTAAGTGGATGAGGGAGTTCCAGCCAGCCCCAAGAGAGCAGGGGCCGAAGGCCACTGTCCAGGGAGCCTGGGGCCCAGGAAAGGCACCCAGGTTACTGCAGGGCCCGTGGGTACCATCTCCAGCACTTGACCCGGGCTTCATTCTGTGGTGGTCTCCATGACAGGAAATCCCCCAGCATCCTCCAGAGTAACACAAGCTCCAATGGCCCTGACACAGAGCTCTCTCCTTCCTGAGGGCACGAGGTGAGGCGGGCCTGCCACATTAGTGTCTGCTAAAGCCCCCTACCCTGGAACTCTCCAATCCACGAGCCTTACCCAAGGACCAACAGTCACAGGACCATGAGCTCACCACCCTGAAACAGGACTTCCATCAGAAGAGAACACACGCAGGGTCCCTGCTGTCCCCACCCGGCTGGCTACCCCTCGTGTCGCTTGTGAAGACTGTGATGAAACCCTTTCCCCCTGCGGGTCTCTGCATCCGACAGAAGCCCTGTCCCTGTGGCCTCTCCAGTCAGTGTGGCTCTGCCATCTTGAGGACAGCAGGGGGCATGGGGCCTTGGGCTGCTCTAACTGGGTGATTTCCATCGCACTTGCACACGATCAGGGACACTTTCCACAAGCCCTCCTCTAGACACTGGTCCCCACGGGACAGCAGCCCCTTGGATGAGGTCTGTGGGGGGGAGGGGGAGGGGGAGGGGGGGCACCAAGTTTCTCTAAAGAGGTGCATGACGCCAGGGATTCGAGTTGGAACCACAGCCAGACCAGGGGTCCTTACAGATTCTGTGCACAGACATTTCCCATTTACTCAAAACTCTGACATCCATGTAAATTGAAGAGTATAAGGGCTGCTTCTCCCCCTACCCTGAAGCCCAGGGGGGGCTGGCAAGCAGCCAGGAGGGCAGCATGGAGCCTCCAAAAATTTAGGCTGGATGCAGATGGGCCTGTGGCTGTGGGAACCCTGAGCTCTGCCGATGTGAGCGTCCTCTTTGCCAGCAACCGCAAGAGCTGTGCATGTCTCCCCACCTGGGTTTTTTGAACCCGGGGGCAGACACACAGACAGGCCCCTCCAGGTTTCCCACATGGCTCTGACATGGGCAACTCTCCGCTCCATAAGGTGTAGGCAAGGCAGGTGTGTCAATTTTGGTGGGTAAGGGAATGCAAGTGTGTAAGGTAAAGTGGGTGTGAAGGTGAGATAGGTGTGTAAGGTAAGGGAGGCATGTAGGTTTAGGTGGAATGTGTAACCATGAGATAGGTGTGTGAGGTAAGGTGAGTGTGTAAGGGAACACAGGTGGTGCAAGGTAAGGTGGGTGTGTAAGGGAAGGTGGGGGTATAAGGGCAGAGGATGTGTAAGGTGAGATGGGTGTGCAGATAAGGTAGGCATGTAGGTTAGTGGGTGTGTAAGGTGAGGTAGGTTGTGTGAGGGAAGGTGGATGTGTAAGGGAACATAGGTGCAAGTAAGGTGGGTGTGTAAGGTGACAAGGATGTGTAAGGTAATGCCAGTGTGTAAGGTGAGGTGGGTGTGGGAAGGTAACAGGTATTGAGGTAAGCTGGTGTGTAAGGTGACATGGGTGTGTAAGGTAATGCCAGTGTGTAAGGTGAGGTGTGTATGCTCAGGTGGCAGTCTCTTTCAGGAGCATGCCCTCAGACCTCTTCACAAAGCTACCAACCCCTTAAGTCAGGGCAACTCTGAGAAGTTTCCATGCACTCAGACTCTAGAATCCCAGCAATTTAAAAAATGTGTCTCAGAAAAGCTGTGCTATTAAAATCTAATTTTAAACCCTGAGATGGTCCTACCACAATGGGAAAACCCGGGGGCAGAGCCCCATATCTCCTGCAGGGCTGATGAGAAGTAACCCTGGCTCCAAAAGGGAAAGGCATGAGTCAGAGAGGAAGCAGGGACCTAACGGGGCCTCCGGAGTCTGACCTCGGGTGGTGCCTGGCACACAAGGGACGGGGAAAAGGATAGGAGCGTGCCCGGGGGCTGGCCCCCACTTACCCCACCTCACAGGAAAGCGAACCTCAGGAGCGAGGAGATGCGTCTTGGAGAAACTGCAAGAACCACCAAGCGGTCCGGGTCAGCACCCCACCCCACTCGCCGGAAACAACCCCTCCCGGGACTGACGTATGGCTCGAGACCACCAGCTCCACTGCAACTTGACCTTCCCTCCCCGGCAGGGACCATGAGAGGCAGGCCCCACCTGGTCGCAGGGGAAGGGCCCTGGAGGTGGACACAGACAGACCAGCCCCTGCTGGCTCCTACCTTGACCCTGACTGTGCACCGGGGCCGCGAGGGGGAGTCCAGGAAGACCTCAGGTGTCTCCTAGGACAGGCGAGTGACCCACACGGAGCAGTCCCCACAGGAGAAGGCGCCCCTGCTGCTGGAGACAAGGGGACAGAGCGGGGAGCCTGGTGGGGACAGACATTACCTGCACCCCGGTTTGTCTGGGCGTCACATTCAGAAACCAGGTCTTGACACAGGCCCGAAGCACCTGGGCCAGGAATCAGGCCACTTGCAAGTGGCCGAGGAGGGAGAGACCTGGCAGAGGGCTCACCTGGCTGGCTGAGCGCCGCGCCAACAAAGGGGGGGGCCGGGCAACCTGCTCTGGTCACCTCGTCCCTGCCCTTCCGCCTCCCAAACCTAGATCCATGCTCCCTCGTCTTCAAGCCCTGCCCTGCCTGTCTGGTCTGGGCCGAGGCCACCACCCAGGAGGTGTCCACAGCAGAAAGTGGGGGCGCCCTGGGTGCCTCTAATGGCCAGGGGGGCCAGAGGACTGGCTCAGAGGATGGGCCCAGGGTGCGTGGGGGGTGGGGGGCAGCAACGCGGGAGCAGGAAGGGACGTCAGCTTGCAAAGGTCAGCCGTGCGTTCCCACATGCCACATGTTTGTTTTTTTGCCCTGAGTTCTTTCCCCTCCCACCAGACAACAGAGGAGCTGAGGAAGCCCCGCCTTTTTTCTCTTCTAGGACTGAGGTGCCTCAGGAAGGCAGCAGGAGCCCAGGGGTGATTTGGGGGAGAAAACGTGCCCCCCTCCTCTGGCAGCTCAGCTGCCCCAAGTGCCCCCTGGCCCAGGTCGCAGGTCCCTGGCAGCTGCCCCCCCAAACCCGTCTGCCGGGCTCCGTTCCAGTCTCTCGCTTCCAACACAGATCACACACAGGCCACGAGCAGGGGGTGCTCTCGTCCACAGCGACCACGGTGCCTGGGATCAGGGAAGCGGAGCTGGGCTCAAGGTGGCTCTGGCCCCCAGCCTCAGTGTGCCCCTCAGGTCACGATGGGGACAAGAGGTGCCCAGGTTTTTTTCCTCAATTTTTGACTTTATATAAATCTCTTAAACTATTATAATTCCCATTTATTGCACTAAGTATAGCAAAGGACAAGTTTTTAAACTTAGGCCTATTACCACCTCCCTGATATTTTCACCTTTGCCTTCTCCCACATGCCATGTTATGATACGTACAAGCACGCCATGCCTGCGCCTCACGTCCTGCCCTGAGGCTCTGCATGGCTGAAGATTTACATCACGGTTTTCCCCTGACCACTCTCCAGACTGGACACTAGGCATCCAAACTGCTCTAGGACAAGGCAGCAGGCATATGTCTCCTTGGCCCCTTCCGGAAGGGCCCTTCCTCTGGAATGGGCTCACAGAGTGGATCACGTGTCCAAAAGTGTGAGCCCAGAGATGTAAAAACTCCTCAGAGGTGCATCCCAAAAGAACCCTGGCTCAAAACTGTTCACACTCACCCACTGCCGGGACATTTACAGGAAGTATCTGCCTCCTGGACAGTGGAATGGAATCCCCACAGCTTGGTTTCCTTTTTTCTGAAAAGGGAAAAGATTCTACTGGTTTGTTTAGTACCCTCCTCTTATGTGTTTTCCCTATTTCTCTTTACTCCAACATTTGTGATTTATTTATTCAACAAACAAATATGTATACAATGTTTTTTAGTGTGGGTATACATGTAGCACTATGAACTTAAGAATAAAAGCCACAATCTACACTTTAATGTGACTCCACAGTCTGGGAAAGCACATAAACAAATGAGTAAAAATATCATGAAACATGGGAGAAAATATCTGCAAATATCTATCCAAAATATAAAAATAACTGTTAAAACTCAAAAATAAAATCAGGATAACCTGATTTAAAAAAAGACCAAAAACTTTAACAGACACCTCTCCAGAGAAAATACACAGATGGCAAAGAAGCACATGAAAAGAAAGTCCAGTGTCATGTCCATAGGGGAAAAGCAAATGAAAACAGCAATGAGATACCCCTGCAGACCTATGAACACAGCATTGAACACCCTGCACACCTATGCACACAGCAATGAGACACCCCTGCACACCTATGTACACAGCAATGAGACACCCCTGCACACCTATCACACAGAAATGAGACACCCCTGCACACCTATGCACACGCAGGAGACCCCCCTGCACACCTAGGGCACACAGCATGAGACACCCCGGGCACACCTATGAACACAGCAATGAAAACACCGCGGGCACACCTATGCACACAGCAATGAGACACCCCTGCACACCTATGCACACAGAAATGAGACACCCCTGCACACCTATGAACCAGCGTGAGACACCCCTGCACACCTATGAACACAGAAATGAGACACCGCAGCACACCTATGCACACAGCAATGAGACACCCCGGCAACACCTATGAACACACCCAATGAACACCCCGCACACCTACGCACACAGCAATGAGAAAACCCCTGCACACCTATGAACACAGCAATGAGACACCGCGGCACACCTACAGGACGGCCGAGTCCTGAGCATTGACAGCACCAAAGGGTTCTGGGGATGTGGAGCAACAGGAGCTTGAAGTCACTATTGGGGTAATAAAAAATGGTAGGGCCACTGTGGACAGTTGGCAATTTCTTACAAATTAAACACTGTCCTATGATACAATAACCAATCACACTCCTTGGTGTTTTCAAAAAGGAGTTGAAAATACGGGTCCACATAAAAAACCGCAGTGCTATTTACCTTTTAAATTTCCAAAACAGGGAGCAACCAAGATGTCCTTCAGTAGGAATGGGTACATAAACTCTGGGTTATCTAGAAAATGGAACATCATTCAGTAATTTTAATAAATTTCTCTCCGGTCATGAAAAGACATGAAGGAACCTTAAGTGCATATTACTAACTGAAAGAAGCCAATCTCAAAAGGCTACAGACTAATGGTTCCAACTATAGGACACGTTGGGCAAAAGCAAAACTATACAGATTGTGAAAAGATCAGTGGTTGCCAGGGAATTAAGGGGGAGAGAGGGCTGAAGAGGTGGAACACAGAGGTTTAGGTCAGAAAACCACTCGGGACAACACTGTAATGATGGCTGCGTGTCATAAATTTTGCCTAAATCCCACAATATAGTCACTAAGAGTGACCCTGGCTGTAGCTCTGCTTTTGGGTGATGACAACGGTCAGTACAGGTTCATCAGTTACAACAAACATGCCATCTGGTGGGGATGCTGACGGTGGGGGAGGTTGTGCATTGTGGGGTAGAGAGAATGCACAAAATCTCTGGAACCTTCTGCTCAATTTTGCTAAAACGCCCCTAAAAAAATGGTGTCTTGAAAAAAAAAAAGTAGAACATAAAATACATGCTAAACTGAGAAATGGAAAAGACCCCCAAGAGGGCTTGAAAAAGAGGCCCTCAAGGGTGGCCTAAGTGTTGGGGAGGGTTCCTGAAAGAAGGACCTGAGGTGGGGCTGCTGGAGGAACGACACGGGGCCACCCTTTAAACCCTGAGGTGGGGCTGGAGGCCAGAGAGGCAGAGAAAAGGCAGGTGAACAGCAGTAACTGTGCCTGCCAGCACCTTCCAATCTCCCTGGGATTCTAGACTTGATTTTGGAAGGATGAAAGCCAGAAAGGAATTTTAAACAGGGATTGAGTTGGTCTAAATTTTCTTGGAGTGGGGAAGCACTGTACATATCATCAAGATACATTGCAAATCTCAGACCATCCTTGTTGAAGAGTGGTTAAATGAGACATCTGAGAAAAAGTAAGATGTGAACTAAGTTTTTCCCGAAAAATAGGAGAGTTCATCCTTCCTACTCTTTGAGCAAAGAATTTAATTTTCCACTAGAACAAACATTAGGAAAAAATTTATCTGTAGAGGGTAAAATAATGAAACTAAGTAGGCTTGGGTTTTTTAAAATGCATTCCTGCAATGCATCCTTGAATGACTTTTTGAAAATGAAAATAATACATCCTGATTTTAAAAAGACTGCCTAGCTAATTTCAATTGTTCTTACAATCTATTAAACTGAGTCAAAGTTAAGCCAGTAAAAGGCTTAAAAGACTGAAAGTTAAGCCAGTAAAAGCTCAAAGCACTGCCGGAAGGCGCGTCTTCACAGAGGGCAAAGTCCAGGCTGAGGGAGGGCTCCCAGCACAGAGACTCAAACACACAGTTATGGTCTGCTAAATGAATTAAGAAAAAGAAGACTGCAAAAAAACCACATTTCCTTTTATCCCCATACCCGACAGTGCTAACAACATTTACAATTACAGGGATTAAGCAATTTCCCTTTCCCAAATTTTGGAACAAGACTCGAGCTGAGGAAATACATTTTGTCTGGGGTCTTCATACCACTGGTAACCCCTTTCCAGGCGACGGCGGGTCTGGTTTGATCCCTAGCTCCCACGTGCATAAAAGTTATGTCCACACTATACTATGACTTATTAAATGTCAACAAATGCATAATGTCTAAAAAACGAACACCTTAATTAAAGAATATTTAATTGCTAAATTAAACGCTAACCATCATCTGACCTTCAGCAAGTTGAAATCTTTTTGTAATAAAGCATCAAAGATCACTAAATAAACAGACCCACCATGACAAATATAACCATAATGAAAAAAACTGAAATATTGCATGAATTAACCAAAATGTGACACCAAACCACTAAGTGAGCTACTGAACAAACAGCAGGGATAGACTTGCTTGACACACGGCTCCCCACAAACCTTCAATCTGTAAAAAGCACAATTTTCTACCAAGCACAATAAAATAAGTAAGCCTATAAAAAAATTTAATCAATAATTCATAACACTCCAAAACAAAGCCCCAGGCCCAGCGGAGTTCACTGATCAATCCGAGCAAACAATTAAGAAAGAAATTATACCAATCCTGTGCATTTCCCCCCCAAAGACGACAGTAGCAGAGGGGGTACACATCCTCTGACGACAGCATGTCCTAATTCCAAACCCAGATAAAGACACTACTTAAAGGACAACTACAGACCAGGATCTCTCATGAACAAGCTGCAAAAGTCCTTAGCAAGATATTAGCAATCTAATCCAACTATATAAAAAAAAGATTTTACCATACCAAATGGGATTTATTCCAGGTTTATAAGCCAATTCAATATTTAAAAAAATCAACTACTGTAATTTATCACAGGCTTTCCCTGGAGGCTCAGCACTAAGAATATACGCCATGCAAGAGACACAGGTTTTAATCCCTGGGGCAGGAAGACCCCTGGAGAAGGACATGGAAACCCACTCCATATTCTTACCAAGAAATTCCATCGACAGAAGAGCCTGGTGGGCTACAGTCCATGGGGTCACAAAGAAAATCAGACATGACTTACAGACTAAATAATAACAACAACAATCTATCTATCAACAGCCCTAAAGAAGAAAATCATATAAATCATATCAATAGATGCAGAAAAAGCCATCTAACAAAATTCAATACCGACTGATAATAAAAACTCTCAATCTAGGAATAGAGAAGTTTCTTCACCTTGGTTTTAAAGACATTTATTAAAAGCCAAGTTTGGAATAAGCCAACAAAGAATTCTGGATTTAGGAAAGGCTGACCCTAAAGGATTAATACAAGGAGGCCTAAGAGACAGCTGACAGCAGGGCAACCAGCCCAAGGAAGGTTCAGAGGGACAGAAGGCTCCAGGAGAAATTAAAAGGGAAAAGGATGGCTCCAAAGATCTGTCATCATTTTTGAGGATTTGGAAAACAATTAAGAGTGTAAGCAGCAGTGTTAAGTAAAACAAAATTCAGCACAAAAACTCCATGAAAAGACTCATACAAAAGGAAATAGAGTATGTACTAGTTTCCTGTTCAGTGAAAAATATTTATATAATCATTATAATAAAAATACCATTTACTGTTTTTCATCTATAAGGATCAACCTGCAAAACACGGGCAAAGCTTTAAAAGCTACAGAACAGAACATTTTCGATCTTAATAATCAGAACCAACTGGAGGGGAAGTAAGAAACCGGGACGTTCTTTCCCTTCAATATGTGGAATAAAGAAGATTATCTTTAGCTGAAAAAACAACAAACACTCAAGACCCTGACAGCTGACATCACTGACTATGGTGGGAGAAGTGGTGCTTTCTCCTTGAGATCAGTAACAGGCAAGGCGGTCTCTCTCATCACTTCTCTTCAGTCTGGTGCTGGGAGTTCAGCTAAGGTAAGATGGCCAAAAAGGAGATAAAATGGATGGGAACGGGAATGAAGAAAAACTTGTCCTTGTTCACAAGTGACAGTTTCCTGTATAGACTATCTCAAAGAATCAAAAAGAAAAAAACTAGCACTACGAAACGACGTGGCTAGTTGTTAGGATACAAGGTTAAAATACAAAAGTCCATTGCTTTCCTATACACTAACAATGAAAAAAGTGAAATTTGAAATTAAAAACAACAACACCATTTACATTAGCTAAATAAATGAAATACTAGGTATAAGTTTAGCAAAATACGTACAGATCTATATGAAAAAACTACAACACTGCTGAAACATCAAAGATCAAAATTAAGAGAGAGATATTCCATGTTCACGTACAGAAAGACTGAATTTTTGTTAAGATGTACATTTTTTCTAAGGTGCACTACAGATTGAACACGATTCTAATAAAAACACAGCAAGTCACTCTGCGGATACCACAAGCCAAGTTTCAAGTTTACATGGGAGGCAGAAAGGGCCTAGAGTAGGCAAGACAAACTGGAGGGGAATGGGGCTGGAGGAGAGACATGCGACAGAGAAAACCGTCATCAAGACGGCAATCCTACCCTCAAAAGGAAAAACCCCAAAGCAACAAAACCCCGAGACCCAGAAACATACCCACATGAACACAGTCAACTGAGCTGACATTTCAGTAGAGAAAAGACAGTTTCCAACTTTTTACAACAACTGACAAACACCTGTGGGGAAAAATCAATCTAGAAAAAGACCTTACCTCTTTTACAAAATTTAACTCAAAAAAGGATTGTATACTTAAGTGTAAAATGCAAAAAATATAAAATTCCTAGAAGAACACAGGAAAAAAATTCTGGGTGACTTTAGTCTGGCAAATGAGTTTTTAAAAACAACATCAAAACCACAATTCATGGGGAAAAAAGCCTATGTTGGACTTCATTAAAATTAAAACTGGTCCACAAAAAACACTGTTAAGAGATGAGATGGGCCCCAAATGGAAAAAATATTTGCAAAATACTTAACTAGGACAGGACTGCTATCCAAAATACACGAAAAAACGCAAAAAACTCAATAAGAAACTGAACAACCCGAATAAAAATGGACCAAAGCCCTTGCAACACCTCACCACAGAAGAATACAGACATCAAATAAACATAGGAATGATGCTCCATAGCACATGCTGTCAGGGAAACGCAAACCAGTCAGCAACCTGACACCAAAGCACATGCCTGTGAGAATGACTGACGATCTACAACCTGAGAATACCCAGTGCGGGGGGAATGTCACCCACACACTCTCTCCGGGCAGCCTGTGTCACCCAGGGTCGCTCCACGGGTCCCCGCTGGCCAGAGACCCTCCCACCAGCACTGCCCCCCTCCAGACAGGTCACCGTGGCTACCTGATCCCCCTCATCTTGGGCTCCCGACACTCCTGTGGTCACCACGTCTGGACATGGGGTGTTCAGTCTCAGCCTCACTTCTGCCCTCTGAAGGGGCACTTCCTACAGATGCCTCCCCACCAACGCGTGGAGGGAACACAGCTCCCTCTCAGTTCTGCTGCCACTGTCTATTTGTGATTGTGGCCCCATGAAAACTATGTCAACATCAGGAATAACCCAAAGAACAGAAGTAATGCCCACCCAAGGACCTTACATGAAAATCACAGCAGCATAATAAAAGTATCAAAAAAGTGTGCATCAACCCGATGAATGGATAAATAAAACAGGGTCTATTCAGCCCCAGAAAGGAACAAAGCCTGAGAAACGCCTTGAAAATGCCTGCTGAGTTTTAAGCAGCCAGAATCCAAGAAGCACACAATGTATGATTCATTCACATGAGCGTCCATGAGACAAAGGCAGAGGAGCGGGAGCCAGGGTTGGGGGGGGATGGATGTGAGTGCTGACAGATACAGGGTTTTCTCTCTGGAGCTAGTTAGTAGGGATGGTTCACAACTGTATTGAATACACTACAAAAAATGAGTTGCACACTTTAAAAGGGGAATTTCTGCTCAATGACACTGTGATTTGAAAACGAGACTGCCACTCGTTTTTCAAAGCCAGTGAGACGACAAAAGTCAAAACGTAAACTAGAGGTGGTTTTTACAACACTGTAAATGTACTGCCACTGAATTTCTCTTTAAAATGTTAAAATTTTATGTTTTGTAAATCTCACTGTAAATTATTATTTCTTTAAAATATGAGATTCTTTAGGAAAGGCAAGTCTCTGTCCTCACCACTGTCTGCATCCTCCTGCATAGCCTGCAGCTCTATGCTTCTTACTCCTGGCAGCGGGTAAGAGGGGTCGGCCCCAAACCCTTCTCAGGAAGCCAGCTCTTCAGGTACATTTTCCTCATAAAATTGGGGGGGGTTTGGGGTAGAACTGTCACCGGGGGTCGCCTCCTTCCCCTTTCCCACTGGCTCCGACCTGGATGACCTACCCTGGGAATGCGGGGGATGGGAGCCTGGGGGGCACAGGCCGCGGACAGGCTGTGCGGCTCTGCAGATCCGGCCTTCACACCTGTCCACCAGCCTGCTGAGCCTCCAAACTCTCAGCCAACCTCTCCTGTGCTCCTCCCAACAGCCACCCAAACCCGCCCCCATTTTAAATCCAGAGTCGACCCTGGTGCTGAAAGCAGGGCTTCATCTTAGACAAAATCTACTGTTCCACTCCGTTAGCACAGCTGGAATAGCAGGACAGGGCAAGGCCAGCTGGCCACCTTGGGCCCCCCTCCTCCACACATGGAGCTTGTGCAGCTGTCCTGGTTTCCCACTGCCCTCCCACCTTCCTGAAAGGCCTGCACCAGCTCCCGCCTGGGGAGGATGGCAGTCCGGCCCCATCCCTGCTGTCGCTGGCTCCACCCCCAAGCCCCCAGCCACCACCCGCCAGTGGCACTGGGAGCACGAACGTCGGCTTCCCCGTCACCCACCTACTCCTCAACCATCCCCTTTAGGTCATCCTGCCATCCTTTGGGGCAGAGATGAGAGAGTGGGGGCAAGAACAGACCCACTGACGGCTGGAGCCTGCCCTCTTCAAGTCCACGTGCTTGAGGAGCTACATCTCGTAGGAACACTAACGGGAAAGGGAATGTACTGAAGGAAAACATAATGGACACGTGCTCAGTCTCACAAGCACACAGGGGGCCTGGGCTCGAGCAACAGTGGGGTCACAGCCTTCGCTGTTCATAAACAGCACACGGGTTTGGGTCAGTGGGCCCGGGGTGGAGGACACAGGCCCTCGACGTTACGTGTGGAATCTCCGGACTTTCTGGAAAACAGACGAGCACGATGCTGTCACAGATCACTTGTTTCCCTGCGCGTAAAGGTCTTCTCCTGACTGACCCTCCCCCAATCCCACCTCCGCCCTAATCCCCCCCAACCCCGACTGCCACCCCCCCACACACACCTCTGCCACCTTCCTTTCCCCCTCCGTGCTTACCCGCCCTGCCCCTCGCAGCCGGGCAAATCCTCCGCCCCCCCCCCCCACCTCATCTGATGGGCTCACCCCCACTCCCTTTGGCTCAGGGCTCCTGTCTGTGCCCCACAGGGAGGGGCCCGGAC
>JAJLRB010002253.1:0-27287 GCA_020976825.1 Odocoileus hemionus
TTTATCCCTTTACCAACATATGGACATCCTATGCATAAATTTAAAAAGCTTTAACCTATCTTCAACATGTACTTACACCAATCTGTTATAACACATATATACACAAACACTAAATGACTCAAACCAAAATTCTTCACAAAACTTATTATAACTAACACCTTTACCCCACTCCCAACATAAAATTCACAAAAATAATCCCTTAATAAATAAAAACCTTATGGCATCACGACGATCAAAACCACTTTTAGAATCAACCCCTGTTATACATCACATTAATTTTACACAACCACTGTTTAAAACACACTACTTTTTATACACAATATGTATGAATTCATGGAGATGAAACAACCACGTTGTACCACTTATTGTATACAACTTGGGAAAAAAATTTTTTAAACAACCCCTTTTGACAAACCCTTATTATTCAACCCTTTAACTAACTGTTTGTAGCCGAACATTTTGCAAACCATTATTCTCCACCCAACTGTGAAGACACACAACGTATATAAGCATTTTTTTTTTCTGCACAACCACCTTATTCAAAACCATTTAAACATACACATTAACATCACGGGGATATATGCATTCACTTTGACAATCCCTTTTAAATTCTAATTTTCCATCCCTTACTAGACAACCTTATAGGATCTTAAGTGTTGACAGACTTTTTGGACTTTCAAAATGTTTCAAATAAACATTCTTATACAATTTTTAACATTACAATAAGCATTGTGTTCAAGCCACTATCTTAAACACCCACTATGGCATCACCATTATATTTCATAACCTTTTTGACTCACTCCACTTTGAAACAATGATATTAAAATTTTAAATCCCCATTTGACATCCTCCCTTTGCATTCCCCTTATTGACTCACCCTGTTTTCCCACCCCCCAGTATCCACCATTATATGTATCAATCCTTACGGGACCCCCTTTTCCCTTATGGCATAAAACTCTTATGAAAAAATTTTTAACCCGGAAACCAAAATTTGCCAAAATTACATCCCCAAAACAACCCTTTTATTGTCAACCCCCTTAGGCATCTATTTTCCACAACTCGAATTATCTTCTACAAACTCGGATATCCACCATTTGAAACACCCTAAGTTGAATCTCATGTATACATCATATTTTTTTCCAACTCATTAAACACAACTTATTAAACAATCCCGTCGGCACATCATTTTGACATCCAACTATGATCCAATAATGTACACCACTTGTAAACTCACCCTATTTACTTTCAAAGAAGAAAAACTCCTCTTTAAATCACACCGTTTTTAACATCACACAATATACACATTCCCTATTGTCATCACATCCACTTTTGAATCATCCATTTTTAAGCCATCACTTGTATGACATCATAACCATTATAAAACTTTACTCATTTTGAGATCGGAACTATTGCTACACATTTTTCCCCACCTTATAGACATCCCTTTATTTAACATTACCATAAATCATCACCCATTTATAACAACACTTTTTGCGGCCGGAGGATCAACCCCATTGAATTGCATCAAATACTGATCAAACCCTTTTGGGCCAAATTTATATACACACCCTTTGATCACTACCAACAAACATTAATTAATTCAACCTTGTAGCCTAATACATCCATGAATTATATTCCCCTAAAAATGGAAAAGGGGGGGGAACCAATTCCACCCTTTTAACAATCAATTTCGGGTCATCAAACCCGTATCAACACCAATCCCCTTGGATACATACACCACTTTTAAGAATCAATTCATATGCAAATCTAATTATGATCACCCCATTGAACAGCATCAGTTTTTATGACATAATCCTAATTAAACCCCACTTTAACAACCATCATTGTCACACCCATTTTATCAAACATCTATGCTACACCCTTATGTGACATCAAGGAATCACCCTTTAGAGACACCAAACATTCAAGAACCTCAAAATACATATACATATTTATGATCCCCCAAAACCCTCAAACCCCATTTCATTACACCGTAAGCACCATCCTCCTATAATCACACCCTTTGTGTACACACCTGATTTAAAAAGTTATACATACACCACTATTTACATCAATCACGCATTTACATCCCCACTTTATGTCCAACCTTTTTATGACTCACCACTTTTCATCAACCCCTATGAGATAAGCAATAATAAATATCCTCCAATACTTTACATCAACCCTTATTTTAGTACATTTTATGCACAAACACTTTTATGACACACACATATTTTGTCATTCACACGAATCACAATTTATTACTCAACCCTATTTAAATCCTTCAACAACCACTTTCATTAAATTTTGATCAACCATTTTCATCAACCACAAACAAACCGCACTATTACATCACATCCATTTTAACACTGCTTACACACACCTTTATGAACCATTCAGGTATGGACTTCACAAGGGAAATAAACACAACTTTCATCAACACTTTTGAAATCAACCATGTTGAAAACCCATATGGAAATCCAATAACAATCACTTAATAAAAACCCGTTTTTAGAAGGCAAATATTCCCCCCAATAAATACCCCATTGACAACAACACTTCTTTGACTAACCATTTCAACCCCCTATTTTACACATCGTAAAATCCCAAAATAACCACCACGTTCAATACCATTATGAAAAAACCAAACTATAAAATTTTGAATAAACCCAATAGACACAAGCATCTATATTTACTTGAACATATGGGTTTTAAATTTTAACCACTATTTAGACATTCCTTATTTTCCCCCAGTGTAAAGACACACATCGTTTTAAGCTTTCTGACCCCACCCCTTTGTACACACCATTCAACATCAACCTGGTAAAATCACTCATTATGAAATTTAATGACATCCCCCTTTAACTTCCAATTTTGACATCACTCCTTATATGACATCACCCAACCCTTACATGTCCACGTGGACACCCTAGTTGTTCCACAGATTTGTTCACCACCTTATCATACTCTTTTATGCATCAAACAGTTATGAAACCCTGGTGTTAAGCACTATTTTTCACCCCTTTCCACACATATGTAAATTCAAACCTTTTTCACATCCACTAAATTTCAATACTTGAATCACATCCTTTAGACACAACCCTACATCCTAAATACTCCCAATCTGCTACCACTGTCTTGCACACACCCCATTTGAACCACCTATGGAACAATCATTATGTGACTCCACCAGTTTTTAACCTTATTAAAACACACACTCTGTTACCACCTGATATTATACACTTTGCCTATAGAGATCACCCCTTTTCACAAACACATTTTTAATCACCCACTTACATTAAAAAAAATTTTTTTATTAAAGGCCTATGTATTGCTCAAACCCGGATAAACAATTTTTATCAAATTTTGGTCTCAACACTTAAAAATCCACCACCTTTGTTCACACACATTAAAGAACTCTATTATAAACCACATCCCATTAGGCAACAATTTTAAGGAATTTGCATTAGTTTACCCATATAATACACCCCTTGTAACCACCTTGATATTTTACTTTAAAAAATCAACCTCATATTATGCATCAAAAACTTTTAAACTCACCATCTTATATTCCCATTGTGTCATCACATCATATTGAATCAACACTTATAATTCTCCGCAATTTTTGCACAACCATTATAAACCATCCTTATTGGCACAAACTTATTTCCACACACTCTTCCTTTTCCCCTTTTGTATACATCATCAACTAATGTTAAAAATCAAACCAATAGCATACATCAATTTAGAATCATACCAATTTTGACACAACACTTTAGACACCCCCAGCTTTTCACAATAATTTCATCACAACCCTCTAATTTGAACCTTATATGCACACAATTAGTATCATTCTTATCACATACATAAGTCACACCCTTTATCACAATTTTTATCATACACCACTGATCAGACAACCATATAAAGCTAAACCCAAAACAATTTTTCCATTCACCCCCTATTCATCACCATGTTCTTATCAAACCAAAAAACCCCTTTGGACAATACACAATTTCCAACATATGAGACGCAATTATGACTCAACCCTATGTTTCAAACCCCTATTTATACCTTTAAATTTAAAAAAACCCTTTCAACCCCCTTCTTCCCCCATAATAACAAATTTTGTACACCTGTATGTGACATCACATAGGGTTCCATTCTCTTCCCCAAACATTTTAAAAACATCACAATGACCAAATTATTTATGACTCCCATGCATCAACTTTATCCAAAACATTAATCCAGTAATACATCACCCCCCCTAGACAACCATTATTTTCATCACACCCATGTCTCTTTATCAAACATCAACATAACACACTTGTTCACACACTGATTAAACCCCCACTCTTTACTCACACCCTTTATTATGAATCAACCCCTTATACTAAACCCCCAATGGAAAGGCATTATGAATCTCCTATCATGAACAACCCCTTATCATTACCATAGTTGACATCACACACGGTTTATAAACACCTAATTTTTACATTACTAAGATCAATATTTTAATGCAAACACTTTTTTATCACTCCACTTCGAAACAACCATGTAAATTTTTTAACAACCATAACAACCCTTTTGTAAGCCTAAACCAAACGTTTTTTTTAAAACTTCACCTTGTTTCACACTATTATGACCACACCTGAAAACACATTCGTTAAATAACCTCCTTCTCCACCACTTTTGCATCACACCTTTGCAACATACCCCCGTAATCACAGCATAGATGAACTTGCACTATAAAATCAATCCCACTTATAACATTCCATTATGCATCACGAACGGCATTCAGCTACATACTTATTTGAACACACACTTTGACTCACAAACTTTGTATCACACCACAAAAAACCCCCTATGTTTTTCATCAACAGTGTTATACATTTCAGGGATGATGCCACACCTTCGATACACCCGTTCGTGTATCAAAATGATGATTTTAAACAATTTGTGAATCAACCCACAATTAGAACAAGATCATATGAATACACACTCTTAACATAAGTTTGTACCATGAACCAATTTTATGACATAATCCACTATTTACTCACCCACCAAATGACAAACATTTGTATGATTAAACCCTTCCTGCCCCCCTAATTTGGAACACTCTTGAGACATCCAAACCCAAAGGTGCACACATGTATGTATGCAT
The DNA here is from genome assembly GCA_020976825.1 of Odocoileus hemionus. NCBI lineage: Eukaryota > Metazoa > Chordata > Mammalia > Artiodactyla > Cervidae > Odocoileus > Odocoileus hemionus. The sequence goes on from JAJLRB010002253.1 coordinate 5,162, forward strand.
CTTCAATTTAAAGCACAAACCCTTACCACCATATTTATGATCACTCACCACATGACATCAACCACACTATGACTGTCTCACCCGGGAACCCCTTGTGACCCCATACTGTTTGTGCATCAACACTGTAACATCCTTTTTGCTCAAACGTTTAAAAACCTTGGTCCAACCTATGTGATACAACCCTTACTTTCTCACACGAATAATTTTATCAAACCCATTTGATCACACCCTTTTAAAAATATTATTTACAAAAAACAATCCTCTTTAACATCAACCCTTTGAATCACCCATTAATGACATCATCCTTTTCGTAACCACTGTATTGTTCACCCCAATGAGGTTTCCTATGTTCACATCCAGTAAACCCTTCACTTTTTGCAGAAAGAGAGATCCACACCTTTATTACACACGGTAGTAACATATTCAAATTTACAACCCTAAAGCAAAACCCCAATTTTAATCACATCCTTACATGCATTCTTTTAAATCCACCATATTGCTCAAACTTCCCGGTATCACACCACTTTGTTACTACACCCTCATTGACACAATATTTTCTCATAAATTTTCAACCCACTTTTATCCACCTTTTTATAAACCCTCCATCCAATATTAAAAAATGACCAGAAAAAATCTGCATCCACCATATGACAATAACCATTGTTGTTCACCGATATTAACACCTTTGACATAAAAAATACATCTATTTGATCAAACACATTTAATAACCATACTGCACTTCAGTATCTTTTCAATCCATTTTTAAAAACCCAAAAGTTCATACATATGTATTGCCAACACCATTTTAAAAATCATTTAACCTATTGGAAAAAAGAAAAAAGGGGTTTTTTAAAAAAAAAAAAAAATCGCCCCAAAAAAAAAAAAACCCCCCCCAAAATTAAAAAAAACCCTTTTTAAAAAAAAAACCCCCCCAAAATTAAACCCCCCCAAAAAAAAACCCCCCAAAAAAAAAAATCCTTTCCAAACATTTTAAAATTTTAAACATACCCCCTTAAAACCCAATTTTTCCCAAAAGTTTTATCACTCCCCCTTCGATGCAAACCCCTCTAACATCTATGAATCCACAATTTTTGCATAAACCCAAAGAGCCCTTCCTATAAAATTTATCACCTTTGATTTCACACTTTACATCACAACATTACAATCTGTATCACAAAATGCCTCACAAAGACAACACGATGTATTCATCCACCACATTTACTCATCCATTTTCTGGATAACATTCAACACACACCACTTTACAAACACCCAATAAAACACATTGACCCAACTTATGAATAACCTTATTATACATACATTTTTTTGACATCACCATATAAAACACACACCGTTTGACACAAATTCTTAACAAAATTTTAAATCAAACCAACACTTCGCACACCCTGTTTGATCACATATGAGTATACACTGATAGTATGAACAAACAATTAAAAACACTTAATTTAACTTTTCAGTTTTAACATCCACCACTTTAGCAAATTTCCCTAAATTAACCACGTGAATGACAATCCTCCTTGTATAACCCACTTTGGCACACACCATTATATTATCAAAACTGGAGACATACACCAAATTGACATCAAGTGCATAGAATCACCCCTTTAGATCAACCCATTATGACAACATTTCCCTTATTTTAAAACCAACTATCTGATCACCCAATATATGAATTCTCATTTGACACAATCCTTATTTATTCATAACACATATTTAAATAAACGTTTATGGCACACTTGTTGACCGTTGCCAGAACTCACAAATTTGAAACACGATTTACATCATACCAGGTAAAAACCCCTTTTAAAATTTTTCATGAAAACCCCCTTTTAGCATCAAACCTATGGGCATCACATAAATAACATCATCCATTGACTAGATATGTACTTACCAAACCTGATGACTCCAAAAGGAAAAACACAACTGACTTAACCACTATTTGCATAACACTTTAACACACATCTTTACACCCCACAATGATAAAATACAACATCCCCTTCAAACATTAAACCACCTTAGCAAACACGGGGTTAGACTCCATATTTTATAAATCCCACTATTGATAAACACATACTTGTGAATCAACACTGTTTTTAACACACCTTTTTAAAACTATGTATTCAATATATGAACACCCCTTTGAACAACTTATCTGGAATACACCAATATTGAGTTAAAATATGAAAATCAACCCACCTGTAGACTCCTTATTGTTATTTTTAAACCTCTTAACAAACGTTTTTAACTCACCACATTTATGACACTACCACAAATTCTCCCACTTTTGTACTCAACAATTTTTCTCTTAAACGCAACCAGAAACCACCCCCTTTTTCCCCAAATTCGGCTCACCACTAAAATACATGTATGATCCACCTACAATATTAAAATACCACTTTAAAATTCTTATTTTGAATCAACACTTCTTGACACAAGCATTATATCTCACTTTTACGCATAACTATGTGTCTCACAAACTTGATGACTCCAAAACTTATGATAATCTTATTGGCATAAAATTTAAAAAATACCTTTGTTCACAATTCATACACCACTTTTGTATCAACTGAACATTAAACCCGTGTTTTGCATCTCCCACATATTAATCATATGTTGTACATATGAATACATCCCTCTAAACCACCTTAGAAACCCCCTATATATGCATACTAATTCCACCACCACTTTTTTTAAAACCCCCCAAAAGATCACCAATAAATGATACAACTCAGTAAGGGACTCTACCACTTATTTGCATAACATCTATTATCACACCCGTGTGATACCCCCTAGATGCTCAATTGCCTAGATGCACCATCCCTTCACAAAAACATTTTATGAATCAATCCATTAGGCTAACACTTAACATCGACTTTATTGCCAACTCCGGGATTCACTCCCTTGTATACCACATCCCACAATGTACATTTCAAAAACCCCACCGCTTTATTTAGCACAACCATTTAAACCACACCCTATAGGAAAACAAATGGCATCACACCCTATCTGGTTCACAAATTATGAATTCAAACTTTATATTCACTGTATTAATAACTTGAGAATCACACCCTTTTTTGAACAAACACTTTTAACATACACAATTACTTACTATACCACGTATTTCATCAAACCACTTTGGGAATCAACACTGTATTTTGGTCATGACATTTATACATCAACCTTTTAAATTAAACACCAGTAACGAGAAATCTTGCCAAAACTTCTCAATACACCTGGGATTTGACATCAACCCCTATTAAATCATCAAATAAGCACATCACATTTAATCTACCACTTCTTGCAAAGACTGTTTATATACCCACTTTTATCAATACCTTGCATAAACCCTATAATCTTCTTATAACCAAACCTTTGTATGCATCACCATCAACTCACATCCACTCTTATGATTTCCCATGTAGCAACATTACATCCACTGAATCATAAACACACCTTTTACACAACAAACAACCATGTTATTGTCACCCACTTTCGACATCCCATTATTGGTATCAACCATTATAATAAAACATTTGATAATAACACACATGAGACATAAAATATGTTACAGGCAAATCTGATAACCCTATATGTGAAATTTTTTTGTTTTTTTGAACAAACACTTTTATGACACCAACATTGAACCACCCACATTTACATACAACAATCTATATTACCCCTGCAACACCATATGATCACCACTTGCAACAACCCAAACATTTAAAAAGAAAATCACATGTATGAATCATATCAATTTATGACAACAACTCATTAGAATCTCCTATATGTCCCCCCACAAAATCCTTACACCATATTCACACATATGTTTCATAACCAATTTTACTTTTAACATTCTTGCATACAAATTATGGAACATTCACCCTTACATCACACCACTTATGCGTCCACAATTTATTTAAATCACCAGTTTTCAACCCCCTATGATTCTTAGGAATTATGATAAATCCTCAATACAACATCTTTCCCCAATTTATTCATCAATTTACTCCCATTGTTAAATCAAACATGGTACTCACATAAGTTAATAACATTACTGCCCACAGTATTTTATATCACTCAGGAAAAACACCCCTGTTTTGTCTGACAATTTCTTCATGATATCACACCCTTTGTAAACCCAAAAATTTATGCCACCCTTTAAAACATCTACTTATCCAGACTATGTACTTGCTACAACCTTTGGAACACAGTTAGGCAACAACAACATTATCAAACATAATTCATACACACTGTTGAAACATAACCACCTTTTATACCCCATCCCTATCAGAAATTATAACAATACATCCAATAACATTAAAAAACCCCCTTTGGACAGCCATTTGACACCATCCATGAACACAGCCTGAAAATCACACATATTGCATCAACCCCCGTTTACACACACACAGTTATACATCATACCTTTGTTTACATTGTATGATGAAAACATCTTTAATTCAACCAAGATCTTTAAAACAATTATTTGGGATGAAAGTTTGTTAATCAAACCCCTTAAAAACCTTTTTATACAACACTTTTAATCATTTTTAAACCACACATTTTTTAACATACCACATTTGACACACCCCTGATGAACAATTCTATTTATAACCTTTTTTTCCCCCCAACCCCCTATTGTATACCCCTGTAAAAAAAATCACACTAAAACACCCTATGATCACATCTATCTCACATATCCACATTATGAACACCAGAATTATCACCAACCACCATGACACCACCACTATATGACTCCTTACGGTTCACCAACCTTGTATTCCAATATTTTACACACCACACTATTATGAATTATTATATGCTAAAATGTTAACTAACCTTTACAGCATTGTTATTCAACCATTATTGTCCACCATGTTTTCAAAAGTTTTTGACATCACCACTAATTTTAAAACATATGTGAACATATGACATCACATTGAATCAAAACCCTATACACCCTTAAGAACATCAAATTTGACCACCCCCGTATTGGACAACCCACCATCGACTCAGCCAATATTTTGAATACATCCAAGGGACCTTATCACATTTGGGCATACACCATGAACTACAAAGGTGTGGCAACCCCATTATTTTGACATCATTGCACTATGATTCACACCCCGCCCCCTTTTTAATCATCCTTCAGGCATACCAATTCTTGACACGCCATATTTGTCACAATTCCGGTACAATCCCCTTTTTTAAGACACACACCTTTTGGACCATGCATGTTCATCCCCTTTGCCACAAACTACTTAAACGCAAACCTTTTTAAACCAACCTGGCATATCAACAGGACTAGCATTCTAGCACACAACTTATACCCACCCTTTGAAAACCCTTGATATTTAAACCATTCACTTGAGTCACATCTATTAAAACATAAACACTTTTAAACCCAAAATAACAATCAATTCACCTATCTGTGTCTCCAATTATAATAACCCTTTTTATCATCGCATTATTCAAATTGTATAAACATCAATCCTCATTACCGAAAACGTTTGCTCACAACCTTCATCATACACACTTTAAACCACCATGTTAAATTACACTATATTCATCCACCCTTTAAATCTAACCTTTTAAGCATTCCAGGTTTTTGTACACCCACTTCGACATCATAATGTACTTGTATCACACCCTTTGATGACTTGAACTTATATGAATCAACCATTAGAATTTTCACTTCTAGTAACCCTTTTAAACAATTGTCATTAAAACCACAATTATGAATCAACCTATATAGCCCACACACAGCAACACAATCCCTACCCAAATTAACGCATCACTGCACAAACCATTATCATACACCCATCCCTCTCTATAACATCACAAATATGAAAAATCATATTCATGCATCATCCCCTTTTCCAACCCCATAATGAATACATATTATTATACATAACCAAAAATGTATCACACACCTCTTTGACCAAATGCTTTCTGAACACACCATATTTTGACATAACCTTATAGCTCAACCCGTTATACAACAAGGTTTTTTTTTTTTTTTTTTTTTTTTTTTTTTTTTTTTTTTTTTTTTTTTTTTTTTTTTTTTTTTTTTTTTTTTTTTTTTTTTTTTTTTTTTTTTTTTTTTTTTTTTTTTTTTTTTTTTTTTTTTTTTTTTTTTTTTTTTTTTTTTTTTTTTTTTTTTTTTTTTTTTTTTTTTTTTTTTTTTTTTTTTTTTTTTTTTTTTTTTTTTTTTTTTTTTTTTTTTTTTTTTTTTTTTTTTTTTTTTTTTTTTTTTTTTTTTTTTTTTTTTTTTTTTTTTTTTTTTTTTTTTTTTTTTTTTTTTTTTTTTTTTTTTTTTTTATCTACATTCAGGATATAGGGCAACATATACACTACACATGTAACATCACAACCACTAATCTGTGTCATCACAACGACTGTATTGATAACATCACACACACTCGTTGTATTACCTCACACTCGCCATATACATGGAAACTTGGCACTATACACAACATCACATCCTCACTTATAACATTAAAACCACCGGCTTATGGCATCACGAGACGGCATTCATGACATCACATCCACTCTATTCATGAAATCACACGCACTGTATATGACATCACATACACTATACTTGTGACATCACAGCCACTGTATCTATAACAACACACCTACTATGTTTATGACATCATACTCAGTGTATATGACATTTCACATGGTGTATGAATGACAACACAACCACTGTTTCCGACATCACACCTACTGTATCTGTGTAATCACACCAACTTGATTGACGGTATGAAACATGATGTATGTATGAAATCAAACCCACAGCATGTAGGACACAATAGGCACTCTATATGATATTACAGGCACTCTTGATAACATCATATCGGTGTTTGTAAGCCATGGCAACCACTATGTTTATGACATCATATCCACTATATATGATCTCACCCACACTGTGTACATGACAACACAAGTTCTGTATCTGACTTGAAACGCATTCTCTCTGCCACCACACCCACTCTATATGTCATCACACCCACTCTGTCGAAGACATCACACCAACTAGGTAAGACATCACAGGTGGCATATGTATGCCATCCTATGCACTATACATGACATCATATCCACACTTTATGACAACATTCCTTAGTATTTATGACATCACATGCACTCTACTCATGACATCACACGCACTACATATGACATGTCTTCTACTGTGTGTGACAGCACATTCACTCTATGTGTGACTTCTCACAATGACTGTTTCGATGACATCACACACACTACGTTTATGACATATCTACTTTATATGGCATCAAACAGAGTGTTATGACAATACAGCCATTGCGTGCTTCACAGCCACTATGTCTGATATCACACCCACTGTATCTGTGTCATCACACTGAATGTATCAATTTCATCAAACCCAGTGTGTGTATGACATCATCTCCACTAAATATATGAAATCATATGTGATACATATGACATCACATCCACTCTTTAAGACATCACACCACCTTATGACATCACGTCCACTATATATGACATCACTCCATTATATCTGACCTCACGTCCACTGTATCTGTGTCACCACACCCACCCAATCGATGGTATCTCAGCCAATATATGTATGATATCACATCCAGTATACGTGTGACCTCCTATCCACTGTATTTGTGGCATGATACACTCTATGTATGACATCACAACACTCGGTGTTGATGTCACCACACTCGGCATATGTATGACATCATTTGCACTATAGATGTCATCACATCCGCTCTGTCACAGCAAACCACATATTTTATGATGTCACATCCACTTCAGGCATGACATCATACTTACTCTATCAGACATCGCACCTAGTGTATCTTGGTCCTCACAAACTCTCCGCGGATATCACATCCACTTTTTTGTATGACATCACACCCACTACATGTGTGACATCATATGCACTGTAATAACATCCCATCCACTGCTTTTGTCATCACACTACTGTACTTATGACAGCACAACCTCTATTTATGAAACCACATCCCGTATGCAGGGCAACATATACATTATACATGTGACATCACAGCCAGTAATCTGAGTCATCACAACCATTATTGACAATGTCACACCCACTCTTTGTATGACTTCACTCTTGGCATATGTATAGCACCTATTGCACTATAGAAGAAATCACATCCTCATATTATGACATCAAAACACCGTTTTTAAGACACATCACACACAGTATACTTGACATCATATCCACCGTATCTGTGTCATCACATCCACTGTATTGATGATATCATACCATCTGTATTTATGAGGTCTCATCGACTATGTATGATGACATCATAACCATTGTATAAAACATCATATTCACTCTATTTGTAGCATCGCAGAAACGGTATCTGTGTCTCACACACACTCTTTCCATCATATCACAACCTTGGTATGTATGACATCACATCAACTATATGTTTAACATCATATACACTATATAAGTCATCACATCCACATTTTATGAGATCATACCACATTTCTTTGAACAGCAATTGCACTGTGCTTATGGTATCACTCCCACTATCTGACATTGCATCAACTGTACCTGTGTCATCACAACCACTCTATTGATGATCTCTGGACAACTCTCTATATGACATCACACTCAGTTTATGTATGGCATCTTATGCACTATACATAACGTCACATCCACTCTTTATGATTTCACACCATTGTAGTCATCACATTACATCCACTGAATTCATGATATCACACACGCTATATATGCCATCACACACAAGACAACACGATGTTATATCTGCCATCTCACCCACTATATCTGACACTGCATCCATTGTATCTGGGTCATCAAAACCAGTGTATCAATTACACCACATCCACTCTCTGGATCACATCACACACACTATATGTATGACATCATATTCAGTATGCATGACATGGCCTGAACTCTATGACCTCAGACCCCTATATGTATGACATGACATTCAGTATATTTATGACATCATATCCAATATATATGATATCACACACACTGCTTTCATGACAACACAATGGCTATTCCTGACATCACACCCACTATATTTGACATCACAACCAATCTATCAGTGTCGTCACACCCGCTGTATCGATGACATCACAAGTATGGAAGTCATCACACTTGGCATACGTATGACACCATACACATTCTACAAGAAATCACATTCACAATTTATGACATCAATATTCAGTATTTATGACATCACCACCACTGCATTCAGCACATCAGATCTCCTATATATGACATTACATCCACGGTGAATGACATCTCATTCCCTACACCTATGATATCACACCCACTCTATGTGTGTCATCACACCCAATGTATCTACTTTATCAAAATCAGTGTACGTATGACATAACAGCCACTATATGTGTGACATCATATGCACTGCATATGACATCACACCCACTCTTTATGACGTCACACCGCTTTATTTATGACATCACGTCCACTGTATACGTGTCATCACACCCACACTATCGATGGTATCACGGCCAATATATGTATGATATCTCATCCAGTATACATGTGACATCATATCCACTATATTTATTCCATGATACACACTATGTATGACATCACAACACTGTGTGTTGATGAGATCACACTAGGCATATGTGTGACATCATTTGCACTACAGAAGTCGTCACATATTATCTATTACTGCAAACCACAGTATTTTTTACATCACATCCACTTCAGGCATGACATCACACCCACTGTATCTTTGTCATGACAATTTCTTCACTGACATCACACACACTTTTGTATGCCATCAAACCAACAGTATGCGAGACATCCTATGCACTATATATAACATCACATTCACACCTTGAGTCTTCAGACTACTGTACTTATGACATCACAACCTCTGTATATGAATCTACATTCAGGATATAGGGCAACATATACACTACACATGTAACATCACAACCACTAATCTGTGTCATCACAACGACTGTATTGATAACATCACACACACTCGTTGTATTACCTCACACTCGCCATATACATGGAAACTTGGCACTATACACAACATCACATCCTCACTTATAACATTAAAACCACCGGCTTATGGCATCACGAGACGGCATTCATGACATCACATCCACTCTATTCATGAAATCACACACACGCACTGTATATGACATCACATACACTATACTTGTGACATCACAGCCACTGTATCTATAACAACACACCTACTATGTTTATGACATCATACTCAGTGTATATGACATTTCACATGGTGTATGAATGACAACACAACCACTGTTTCCGACATCACACCTACTGTATCTGTGTAATCACACCAACTTGATTGACGGTATGAAACATGATGTATGTATGAAATCAAACCCACAGCATGTAGGACACAATAGGCACTCTATATGATATTACAGGCACTCTTGATAACATCATATCGGTGTTTGTAAGCCATGGCAACCACTATGTTTATGACATCATATCCACTATATATGATCTCACCCACACTGTGTACATGACAACACAAGTTCTGTATCTGACTTGAAACGCATTCTCTCTGCCACCACACCCACTCTATATGTCATCACACCCACTCTGTCGAAGACATCACACCAACTAGGTAAGACATCACAGGTGGCATATGTATGCCATCCTATGCACTATACATGACATCATATCCACACTTTATGACAACATTCCTTAGTATTTATGACATCACATGCACTCTACTCATGACATCACACGCACTACATATGACATGTCTTCTACTGTGTGTGACAGCACATTCACTCTATGTGTGACTTCTCACAATGACTGTTTCGATGACATCACACACACTACGTTTATGACATATCTACTTTATATGGCATCAAACAGAGTGTTATGACAATACAGCCATTGCGTGCTTCACAGCCACTATGTCTGTCTGATATCACACCCACTGTATCTGTGTCATCACACTGAATGTATCAATTTCATCAAACCCAGTGTGTGTGTATGACATCATCTCCACTAAATATATGAAATCATATGTGATACATATGACATCACATCCACTCTTTAAGACATCACACCACCTTATGACATCACGTCCACTATATATGACATCACTCCATTATATCTGACCTCACGTCCACTGTATCTGTGTCACCACACCCACCCAATCGATGGTATCTCAGCCAATATATGTATGATATCACATCCAGTATACGTGTGACCTCCTATCCACTGTATTTGTGGCATGATACACTCTATGTATGACATCACAACACTCGGTGTTGATGTCACCACACTCGGCATATGTATGACATCATTTGCACTATAGATGTCATCACATCCGCTCTGTCACAGCAAACCACATATTTTATGATGTCACATCCACTTCAGGCATGACATCATACTTACTCTATCAGACATCGCACCTAGTGTATCTTGGTCCTCACAAACTCTCCGCGGATATCACATCCACTTTTGTATGACATCACACCCACTACATGTGTGACATCATATGCACTGTAATAACATCCCATCCACTGCTTTTGTCATCACACTACTGTACTTATGACAGCACAACCTCTATTTATGAAACCACATCCCGTATGCAGGGCAACATACATTATACATGTGACATCACAGCCAGTAATCTGAGTCATCACAACCATTATTGACAATGTCACACCCACTCTTTGTATGACTTCACTCTTGGCATATGTATAGCACCTATTGCACTATAGAAGAAATCACATCCTCATATTATGACATCAAAACACCGTTTTTAAGACATCACACACAGTATACTTGACATCATATCCACCGTATCTGTGTCATCACATCCACTGTATTGATGATATCATACCATCTGTATTTATGAGGTCTCATCGACTATGTATGATGACATCATAACCATTGTATAAAACATCATATTCACTCTATTTGTAGCATCGCAGAAACGGTATCTGTGTCTCACACACACTCTTTCCATCATATCACAACCTTGGTATGTATGACATCACATCAACTATATGTTTAACATCATATACACTATATAAGTCATCACATCCACATTTTATGAGATCATACCACATTTCTTTGAACAGCAATTGCACTGTGCTTATGGTATCACTCCCACTATCTGACATTGCATCAACTGTACCTGTGTCATCACAACCACTCTATGATGATCTCTGGACAACTCTCTATATGACATCACACTCAGTTTATGTATGGCATCTTATGCACTATACATAACGTCACATCCACTCTTTATGATTTCACACCATTGTAGTCATCACATTACATCCACTGAATTCATGATATCACACACGCTATATATGCCATCACACACAAGACAACACGATGTTATATCTGCCATCTCACCCACTATATCTGACACTGCATCCATTGTATCTGGGTCATCAAAACCAGTGTATCAATTACACCACATCCACTCTCTGGATCACATCACACACACTATATGTATGACATCATATTCAGTATGCATGACATGGCCTGAACTCTATGACCTCAGACCCCTATATGTATGACATGACATTCAGTATATTTATGACATCATATCCAATATATATGATATCACACACACTGCTTTCATGACAACACAATGGCTATTCCTGACATCACACCCACTATATTTGACATCACAACCAATCTATCAGTGTCGTCACACCCGCTGTATCGATGACATCACAAGTATGGAAGTCATCACACACTTGGCATACGTATGACACCATACACATTCTACAAGAAATCACATTCACAATTTATGACATCAATATTCAGTATTTATGACATCACCACCACTGCATTCAGCACATCAGATCTCCTATATATGACATTACATCCACGGTGAATGACATCTCATTCCCTACACCTATGATATCACACCCACTCTATGTGTGTCATCACACCCAATGTATCTACTTTATCAAAATCAGTGTACGTATGACATAACAGCCACTATATGTGTGACATCATATGCACTGCATATGACATCACACCCACTCTTTATGACGTCACACCGCTTTATTTATGACATCACGTCCACTGTATACGTGTCATCACACCCACACTATCGATGGTATCACGGCCAATATATGTATGATATCTCATCCAGTATACATGTGACATCATATCCACTATATTTATTCCATGATACACACTATGTATGACATCACAACACTGTGTGTTGATGAGATCACACTAGGCATATGTGTGACATCATTTGCACTACAGAAGTCGTCACATATTATCTATTACTGCAAACCACAGTATTTTTTACATCACATCCACTTCAGGCATGACATCACACCCACTGTATCTTTGTCATGACAATTTCTTCACTGACATCACACACACTTTTGTATGCCATCAAACCAACAGTATGCGAGACATCCTATGCACTATATATAACATCACATTCACACCTTGAGTCTTCAGACTACTGTACTTATGACATCACAACCTCTGTATATGAATCTACATTCAGGATATAGGGCAACATATACACTACACATGTAACATCACAACCACTAATCTGTGTCATCACAACGACTGTATTGATAACATCACACACACTCGTTGTATTACCTCACACTCGCCATATACATGGAAACTTGGCACTATACACAACATCACATCCTCACTTATAACATTAAAACCACCGGCTTATGGCATCACGAGACGGCATTCATGACATCACATCCACTCTATTTCATGAAATCACACGCACTGTATATGACATCACATACACTATACTTGTGACATCACAGCCACTGTATCTATAACAACACACCTACTATGTTTATGACATCATACTCAGTGTATATGACATTTCACATGGTGTATGAATGACAACACAACCACTGTTTCCGACATCACACCTACTGTATCTGTGTAATCACACCAACTTGATTGACGGTATGAAACATGATGTATGTATGAAATCAAACCCACAGCATGTAGGACACAATAGGCACTCTATATGATATTACAGGCACTCTTGATAACATCATATCGGTGTTTGTAAGCCATGGCAACCACTATGTTTATGACATCATATCCACTATATATGATCTCACCCACACTGTGTACATGACAACACAAGTTCTGTATCTGACTTGAAACGCATTCTCTCTGCCACCACACCCACTCTATATGTCATCACACCCACTCTGTCGAAGACATCACACCAACTAGGTAAGACATCACAGGTGGCATGGCATATGTATGCCATCCTATGCACTATACATGACATCATATCCACACTTTATGACAACATTCCTTAGTATTTATGACATCACATGCACTCTACTCATGACATCACACGCACTACATATGACATGTCTTCTCTACTGTGTGTGACAGCACATTCACTCTATGTGTGACTTCTCACAATGACTGTTTCGATGACATCACACACACACTACGTTTATGACATATCTACTTTATATGGCATCAAACAGAGTGTTATGACAATACAGCCATTGCGTGCTTCACAGCCACTATGTCTGATATCACACCCACTGTATCTGTGTCATCACACTGAATGTATCAATTTCATCAAACCCCAGTGTGTGTATGACATCATCTCCACTAAATATATGAAATCATATGTGATACATATGACATCACATCCACTCTTTAAGACATCACACCACCTTATGACATCACGTCCACTATATATGACATCACTCCATTATATCTGACCTCACGTCCACTGTATCTGTGTCACCACACCCACCCAATCGATGGTATCTCAGCCAATATATGTATGATATCACATCCAGTATACGTGTGACCTCCTATCCACTGTATTTGTGGCATGATACACTCTATGTATGACATCACAACACTCGGTGTTGATGTCACCACACTCGGCATATGTATGACATCATTTGCACTATAGATGTCATCACATCCGCTCTGTCACAGCAAACCACATATTTTATGATGTCACATCCACTTCAGGCATGACATCATACTTACTCTATCAGACATCGCACCTAGTGTATCTTGGTCCTCACAAACTCTCCGCGGATATCACATCCACTTTTGTATGACATCACACCCACTACATGTGTGACATCATATGCACTGTAATAACATCCCATCCACTGCTTTTGTCATCACACTACTGTACTTATGACAGCACAACCTCTATTTATGAAACCACATCCCGTATGCAGGGCAACATATACATTATACATGTGACATCACAGCCAGTAATCTGAGTCATCACAACCATTATTGACAATGTCACACCCACTCTTTGTATGACTTCACTCTTGGCATATGTATAGCACCTATTGCACTATAGAAGAAATCACATCCTCATATTATGACATCAAAACACCGTTTTTAAGACATCACACACAGTATACTTGACATCATATCCACCGTATCTGTGTCATCACATCCACTGTATTGATGATATCATACCATCTGTATTTATGAGGTCTCATCGACTATGTATGATGACATCATAACCATTGTATAAAACATCATATTCACTCTATTTGTAGCATCGCAGAAACGGTATCTGTGTCTCACACACACTCTTTCCATCATATCACAACCTTGGTATGTATGACATCACATCAACTATATGTTTAACATCATATACACTATATAAGTCATCACATCCACATTTTTTTATGAGATCATACCACATTTCTTTGAACAGCAATTGCACTGTGCTTATGGTATCACTCCCACTATCTGACTGACATTGCATCAACTGTACCTGTGTCATCACAACCACTCTATAGATGATCTCTGGACAACTCTCTATATGACATCACACTCAGTTTATGTATGGCATCTTATGCACTATACATAACGTCACATCCACTCTTTATGATTTCACACCATTGTAGTCATCACATTACATCCACTGAATTCATGATATCACACACGCTATATATGCCATCACACACAAGACAACACGATGTTATATCTGCCATCTCACCCACTATATCTGACACTGCATCCATTGTATCTGGGTCATCAAAACCAGTGTATCAATTACACCACATCCACTCTCTGGATCACATCACACACACTATATGTATGACATCATATTCAGTATGCATGACATGGCCTGAACTCTATGACCTCAGACCCCTATATATGTATGACATGACATTCAGTATATTTATGACATCATATCCAATATATATGATATCACACACACTGCTTTCATGACAACACAATGGCTATTCCTGACATCACACCCACTATATTTGACATCACAACCAATCTATCAGTGTCGTCACACCCGCTGTATCGATGACATCACAAGTATGGAAGTCATCACACTTGGCATACGTATGACACCATACACATTCTACAAGAAATCACATTCACAATTTATGACATCAATATTCAGTATTTATGACATCACCACCACTGCATTCAGCACATCAGATCTCCTATATATGACATTACATCCACGGTGAATGACATCTCATTCCCTACACCTATGATATCACACCCACTCTATGTGTGTCATCACACCCAATGTATCTACTTTATCAAAATCAGTGTACGTATGACATAACAGCCACTATATGTGTGACATCATATGCACTGCATATGACATCACACCCACTCTTTATGATGACGTCACACCGCTTTATTTATGACATCACGTCCACTGTATACGTGTCATCACACCCACACTATCGATGGTATCACGGCCAATATATGTATGATATCTCATCCCAGTATACATGTGACATCATATCCACTATATTTATTCCATGATACACACTATGTATGACATCACAACACTGTGTGTTGATGAGATCACACTAGGCATATGTGTGACATCATTTGCACTACAGAAGTCGTCACATATTATCTATTACTGCAAACCACAGTATTTTTTACATCACATCCACTTCAGGCATGACATCACACCCACTGTATCTTTGTCATGACAATTTCTTCACTGACATCACACACACTTTTGTATGCCATCAAACCAACAGTATGCGAGACATCCTATGCACTATATATAACATCACATTCACACCTTGAGTCTTCAGACTACTGTACTTATGACATCACAACCTCTGTATATGAATCTACATTCAGGATATAGGGCAACATATACACTACACATGTAACATCACAACCACTAATCTGTGTCATCACAACGACTGTATTGATAACATCACACACACTCGTTGTATTACCTCACACTCGCCATATACATGGAAACTTGGCACTATACACAACATCACATCCTCACTTATAACATAAAAAACCACCGGCTTATGGCATCACGAGACGGCATTCATGACATCACATCCACTCTATTCATGAAATCACACGCACTGTATATGACATCACATACACTATACTTGTGACATCACAGCCACTGTATCTATAACAACACACCTACTATGTTTATGACATCATACTCAGTGTATATGACATTTCACATGGTGTATGAATGACAACACAACCACTGTTTCCGACATCACACCTACTGTATCTGTGTAATCACACCAACTTGATTGACGGTATGAAACATGATGTATGTATGAAATCAAACCCACAGCATGTAGGACACAATAGGCACTCTATATGATATTACAGGCACTCTTGATAACATCATATCGGTGTTTGTAAGCCATGGCAACCACTATGTTTATGACATCATATCCACTATATATGATCTCACCCACACTGTGTACATGACAACACAAGTTCTGTATCTGACTTGAAACGCATTCTCTCTGCCACCACACCCACTCTATATGTCATCACACCCACTCTGTCGAAGACATCACACCAACTAGGTAAGACATCACAGGTGGCATATGTATGCCATCCTATGCACTATACATGACATCATATCCACACTTTATGACAACATTCCTTAGTATTTATGACATCACATGCACTCTACTCATGACATCACACGCACTACATATGACATGTCTTCTACTGTGTGTGACAGCACATTCACTCTATGTGTGACTTCTCACAATGACTGTTTCGATGACATCACACACACTACGTTTATGACATATCTACTTTATATGGCATCAAACAGAGTGTTATGACAATACAGCCATTGCGTGCTTCACAGCCACTATGTCTGATATCACACCCACTGTATCTGTGTCATCACACTGAATGTATCAATTTCATCAAACCCAGTGTGTGTGTATGACATCATCTCCACTAAATATATGAAATCATATGTGATACATATGACATCACATCCACTCTTTAAGACATCACACCACCTTATGACATCACGTCCACTATATATGACATCACTCCATTATATCTGACCTCACGTCCACTGTATCTGTGTCACCACACCCACCCAATCGATGGTATCTCAGCCAATATATGTATGATATCACATCCAGTATACGTGTGACCTCCTATCCACTGTATTTGTGGCATGATACACTCTATGTATGACATCACAACACTCGGTGTTGATGTCACCACACTCGGCATATGTATGACATCATTTGCACTATAGATGTCATCACATCCGCTCTGTCACAGCAAACCACATATTTTATGATGTCACATCCACTTCAGGCATGACATCATACTTACTCTATCAGACATCGCACCTAGTGTATCTTGGTCCTCACAAACTCTCCGCGGATATCACATCCACTTTTGTATGACATCACACCCACTACATGTGTGACATCATATGCACTGTAATAACATCCCATCCACTGCTTTTGTCATCACACTACTGTACTTATGACAGCACAACCTCTATTTATGAAACCACATCCCGTATGCAGGGCAACATATACATTATACATGTGACATCACAGCCAGTAATCTGAGTCATCACAACCATTATTGACAATGTCACACCCACTCTTTGTATGACTTCACTCTTGGCATATGTATAGCACCTATTGCACTATAGAAGAAATCACATCCTCATATTATGACATCAAAACACCGTTTTTAAGACATCACACACAGTATACTTGACATCATATCCACCGTATCTGTGTCATCACATCCACTGTATTGATGATATCATACCATCTGTATTTATGAGGTCTCATCGACTATGTATGATGACATCATAACCATTGTATAAAACATCATATTCACTCTATTTGTAGCATCGCAGAAACGGTATCTGTGTCTCACACACACTCTTTCCATCATATCACAACCTTGGTATGTATGACATCACATCATCAACTATATGTTTTTAACATCATATACACTATATAAGTCATCACATCCATTTTTTATGAGATCATACCACATTTCTTTGAACAGCAATTGCACTGTGCTTATGGTATCACTCCCACTATCTGACATTGCATCAACTGTACCTGTGTCATCACAACCACTCTATTGATGATCTCTGGACAACTCTCTATATGACATCACACTCAGTTTATGTATGGCATCTTATGCACTATACATAACGTCACATCCACTCTTTATGATTTCACACCATTGTAGTCATCACATTACATCCACTGAATTCATGATATCACACACGCTATATATGCCATCACACACAAGACAACACGATGTTATATCTGCCATCTCACCCACTATATCTGACACTGCATCCATTGTATCTGGGTCATCAAAACCAGTGTATCAATTACACACCACATCCACTCTCTGGATCACATCACACACACTATATGTATGACATCATATTCAGTATGCATGACATGGCCTGAACTCTATGACCTCAGACCCCTATATGTATGACATGACATTCAGTATATTTATGACATCATATCCAATATATATGATATCACACACACTGCTTTCATGACAACACAATGGCTATTCCTGACATCACACCCACTATATTTGACATCACAACCAATCTATCAGTGTCGTCACACCCGCTGTATCGATGACATCACAAGTATGGAAGTCATCACACTTGGCATACGTATGACACCATACACATTCTACAAGAAATCACATTCACAATTTATGACATCAATATTCAGTATTTATGACATCACCACCACTGCATTCAGCACATCAGATCTCCTATATATGACATTACATCCACGGTGAATGACATCTCATTCCCTACACCTATGATATCACACCCACTCTATGTGTGTCATCACACCCAATGTATCTACTTTATCAAAATCAGTGTACGTATGACATAACAGCCACTATATGTGTGACATCATATGCACTGCATATGACATCACACCCACTCTTTATGACGTCACACCGCTTTATTTATGACATCACGTCCACTGTATACGTGTCATCACACCCACACTATCGATGGTATCACGGCCAATATATGTATGATATCTCATCCAGTATACATGTGACATCATATCCACTATATTTATTCCATGATACACACTATGTATGACATCACAACACTGTGTGTTGATGAGATCACACTAGGCATATGTGTGACATCATTTGCACTACAGAAGTCGTCACATATTATCTATTACTGCAAACCACAGTATTTTTTACATCACATCCACTTCAGGCATGACATCACACCCACTGTATCTTTGTCATGACAATTTCTTCACTGACATCACACACACTTTTGTATGCCATCAAACAACAACATATGCGAGACATCCTATGCACTATATATAACATCACATTCACACCTTGAGTCTTCAGACTACTGTACTTATGACATCACAACCTCTGTATATGAATCTACATTCAGGATATAGGGCAACATATACACTACACATGTAACATCACAACCACTAATCTGTGTCATCACAACGACTGTATTGATAACATCACACACACACTCGTTGTATTACCTCACACTCGCCATATACATGGAAACTTGGCACTATACACAACATCACATCCTCACTTATAACATTAAAACCACCGGCTTATGGCATCACGAGACGGCATTCATGACATCACATCCACTCTATTCATGAAATCACACGCACTGTATATGACATCACATACACTATACTTGTGACATCACAGCCACTGTATCTATAACAACACACCTACTATGTTTATGACATCATACTCAGTGTATATGACATTTCACATGGTGTATGAATGACAACACAACCACTGTTTCCGACATCACACCTACTGTATCTGTGTAATCACACCAACTTGATTGACGGTATGAAACATGATGTATGTATGAAATCAAACCCACAGCATGTAGGACACAATAGGCACTCTATATGATATTACAGGCACTCTTGATAACATCATATCGGTGTTTGTAAGCCATGGCAACCACTATGTTTATGACATCATATCCACTATATATGATCTCACCCACACTGTGTACATGACAACACAAGTTCTGTATCTGACTTGAAACGCATTCTCTCTGCCACCACACCCACTCTATATGTCATCACACCCACTCTGTCGAAGACATCACACCAACTAGGTAAGACATCACAGGTGGCATATGTATGCCATCCTATGCACTATACATGACATCATATCCACACTTTATGACAACATTCCTTAGTATTTATGACATCACATGCACTCTACTCATGACATCACACGCACTACATATGACATGTCTTCTACTGTGTGTGACAGCACATTCACTCTATGTGTGACTTCTCACAATGACTGTTTCGATGACATCACACACACTACGTTTATGACATATCTACTTTATATGGCATCAAACAGAGTGTTATGACAATACAGCCATTGCGTGCTTCACAGCCACTATGTCTGATATCACACCCACTGTATCTGTGTCATCACACTGAATGTATCAATTTCATCAAACCCAGTGTGTGTATGACATCATCTCCACTAAATATATGAAATCATATGTGATACATATGACATCACATCCACTCTTTAAGACATCACACCACCTTATGACATCACGTCCACTATATATGACATCACTCCATTATATCTGACCTCACGTCCACTGTATCTGTGTCACCACACCCACCCAATCGATGGTATCTCAGCCAATATATGTATGATATCACATCCAGTATACGTGTGACCTCCTATCCACTGTATTTGTGGCATGATACACTCTATGTATGACATCACAACACTCGGTGTTGATGTCACCACACT